>UXGD01000399.1:0-62297 GCA_900474315.1 Torymus auratus
GGTATAGCTAAGGGCCAATCTAGAGCTTCAAAATAACATAATTACTGCCACAATGATTCTGAGGTTTTCGTGGGAATTCAACCATGAAAGAATAAAAGTTTGTGTTTAACCGGTGAAAAGTGTCGATTTGCGAGTATACCGAATGATTATCTCGCGACGCCTCGCGGCGCTCCTCCTCAATACATAATCGAGCTCATGCGCGGCTCAAAATACGAGCAAGAAGCGAATAATGACTTCTTTAGCGGCTCGTCGGCGGCGCGCGATAAAAGAAACTGGACACCCGCAACAAGGCCATAAACGCGACAATGAAAGAGGAGAGCGCGGGCAAAAAAACGTCCAGCTGCGAGCCTCGGGAAAAAGAGGAAGGAGGCACGCGACGGCAGCGGCGCCTGGTGCGAGAGCGTAATTACGAGCAGGCGCCTCCGTGTGTACCGGTCGCAGGAGATCGAGAAGCGCGAGCGTAGAACCGGCCGATGCGAGCCCCTCGGATATCTTCCGCCTGCTCCACTGACCCCGTTCTCCTTCTCTCTCCCCCCCTCCCCTCTCTCTCTCTCTCTCTCTTTGTCTGCCTTATGCATAGCCAAAAAGACGCGTGCGCCCGTTAATAACGCGCTTGTTTCTATCGACGTAATCGAGATAGCGATCGTTCGAGCAAAACAGGATTAGGAAAAAATCGCTGTATATATAATTGAAGAAGAAAGTCCGGGGCCGCCGCTTCATGGATATCGAGGCCTCCTTTATTGAAAAGTTACGAGCCTCATTATCCTCCCGTCGAGGAGTGTCATATTTTTAAGACTAGAAACTTGGGATATGCGAGCTAAATGATCGCGGTTACGTTCTATTAGCCGCAGCTTTCAGAGAATCATCCTAACGATCTCCAAAGCTATAGGGATATCGTCGGAAATGACGAGCAGAGACTTTCCAATCCATCAGTATAGTCTTATAGCTCTCTTTACATAATTAAAACGCCATCTCTTACGAGGACCGCGCAGATGATTACGCGCGACTACGCGAGTATATGGAGCCCCGCCCATACCGATCTCTCCTCTCGTATATCTTTCTTCAATCAGCCGCGATTTTTCCGCTCTCGCAAAATCGAGTTCAGCTGCGCGTACTGCGTTTGCATGCGCTCCAAGAGGGACGGGAGAGAGAGAGCAGGACAGTTTATGCACGAACGCGCCTGATGGATCGAGAACGCCTCTTCCGGATCGTCGCAGAGTCGCCGAGATGATGTGGCCGTTGCTACTTGCCTGCGGTTAATTCGAGCGTTAAATTGCCCGCGGTATATACGGCCATCTGATTCGCGAGTATACGGTTATTAAGTTGAGAGGGTGCTTTTTGCCCCATCCTCTTGTCATCCATTCGGACAATATATAATCTCATTGGCTTCTTTGTTTCTTGTTGATGGAACGCATTATTACCATCCGAAATTCTCTCGTTCATTATAAAAAATATATATTTACTATTGTGAATATTGAAATGAATACAAGAAGAGATTGGTATAGGTTAAGTAGAAACGGCATATGACTTATCAGACATAATATAACTAGTCTTTATCTTCGAGAGAGTAAAAATATACGAGTGATCGCTACAAAGTTCAGAGACACTTTGCCGAGCTTACACAACGTGTCCCAATAGTTGTTTCAATTAGTAAACAGAGGGAAATACATTTATCTAAGATATGAGCTTGAAAGAAATGTACTATAGTCGTTCTAGCAAAAATGAAATGACAGGTCTACCGCGTTTAAATTGTTCTCTAACTATTATTGTGTTCCAAATAGGAGGAATAATCGATTCGGTAATCCTCCAAATAAACATCGAAAATATCCTCCTAAACAGCATCCATTTGCCCGCGCGCGTTTTCTCCCGACCACACAACGCACCTCGCGCGCCTATATATATATAGCTCCCACAAGCGAACGCGGGCCGTTTATCGCGGCAGTCTCAAGTGACCCGGTTCGCGCTCGCTCGCGGGCGATATCGAGTCGATTACTTCTCTCTCTCTCTCTCACTCTCCCAACGCGCACGAGGAAGTAAGTAACACCGTTGTTTATTATACGTGCGGATCGAGCGCCGGCTCGGGGTCAACGGCACCCACGCGCGCTCGTGTCGATGGAAAGCGCGCACAAGGGGCGTTCGCTTCTTTGCTAGTAACGCGAGGGGCAATTAATTGAACCTTAATATATATATATATACACACATACGCGGCTGAGTCATGGGCGAACGATGGTGACGACGCTTTCGCAACAAGAGCGAGATCTTTTTTTTCGCCCCTTTGCTCGCTCGCGCGAACTGGGACTGACTCTGATCTGTAGAAACTCGTGTTTTGCCTTTTAGCGAAATGTGGGGGAGCATCGCGCGCGGAGAATTTGAATAATTCAGCTGTGCAAATGGCCCATCTGTTTCTACTTGTGCAGTGACATCATCTTTTTAAAAGATCTGCGCGCCTTCCTTCTCCATATGTATTCTCTCGCTTGTATCTTCTGCATCTTGAGTCGAAACAAAACTTGCGCCGGTTAAATAAAAAACTGTTATATTATACATTAGACAAAGAGTTAACATTTATCCCTATTGTAAAATTCAAGGCACTAATTGCTAGCGAGTATATTCATACACGTCTCGTATGATTAAAATTTAGCGAGGGAACCGATGAAAAAAACACATACATTTAAAGAACCACACTCGGGTCGAATGAAAACGAATGAGCCGCAGTGCCGGCGGGCATCGATAGACGCCGCTCCGAAATTACAAACCGCGCGACAGCGAAAAAACAGGGCACGCCCAGAGCTGCTGTAACGGAGGAATCGTAAGTGCGGAATTGCAGTTTCATGTGTGATAAATCGTCGATGATTGCACTACGCTTATATGTTCATTCTTTCCTTTTCTACTTTGAAGAGCACTTCAAACTCGCCGGGACTGTATATTTTACGAGCTTCAGACTCCGTTAATAAATAATTCGTACATATATGTAAAAGTGTTACTTTTTATATTTCCAGAAGTCGCAAAACATAATGGTTCGAAATAAGCATCAGCTTCACGTGCGCGGAGAAAAACGAGCAATTTCATCTTTACGATCTGGCGCAATTTAGGGTCAGTAAGCCAAGTAATTTTTTCAGAAAGCGCGCGCTACGTAGCTTTTCAAAATTCGCCGTCTCGACTTTTACCTCGTGAGAAAGAGAAAAGACTTTTGAATATGAATCACACAATACGCTCGGCGAGAAAGCATAAACCAGCGGTATATATAAACCGAGTATAGTTTTAAAATCTGCACGCGCCGCTTTTCTTATAGATATATTACACGCGCAGAAGTGTCGAAAGTGCGTTTTTACATCATAAACTCTGTAGAAACTGAGACACGTAAATATAACGCTTAGACAGTTTATTATTTAGCGTGGTTTTATATCTTCGAAAGAGATCGAAAACGGGCGAGTATGGTTTTTGCATATATAAGGAAGGGTTATATGCTCGAGAGTGATTGCACTCTCGGCTCAGCCGCGATTCCGACATACGGAAATTGAATGAAAGCAATCTATAGCCCCCTGCTCTGCTGGCATTGCGAGAGTCAAAGTTCCAGGGCACGATTGCCAGCACGCGCATCTCTCGCGATTGCGCAATCAGCATTTAAAGCCTTTGAATGCGAGCGAGAAAAAGAGCGTAACGGCTTAAATAAATAAAACGCCGTTAATCCGCGTAATTTGTCGACAGGCATGAGCTGGCCGGCGAGTGAGGGGAAGAGATTTGCATCTGAACGCCCCCCTCCCTTTCTTCGCGCGACGAGTAACTCTGTATATGGCACACATCTCTCTTTTGCATTAGGCGAGAGCGTGTGTGCATGCGAGGTGCTGCCGCTCGCGCGCTGTGTCACGTGTCATTGCCCCCGAGATATTCTTGGCAGCTCTCTCTTCTCCCTCTCCCTTTTCTTCTTTCTCAGCTCGCAGCAGCGCGAGGCGTACTATTACCTCCTCTCGCGCCCGTCGTCTCTCTCTCTCTCCCTCTCTTGACTTTCCGCTCCCTCCCTCTCTTAAATTTCACCCTTTTTCCGTCTGACTCTTCCCTCTCTTTCTCGCGCTTTTTTCTTTCTATTTTCCCTCTCCTTCTCGTTACACGCGCTTTCCACCCTTCCAGGCAGCGTTCGACCCTCCGTTCTGCCTCCTTTATTTGCTGCTCTCCCCTTCTCCCCTATATATCGTGATGCGCGCACCCTCTTTTCACCTGGCGCTTGCCTTTCTCCTCGCGGCAAAGGATCGTCCGCCACTCGTGTCTCCTCGTGCGCCATCACCCAGCCCCTTTATTGTCCCTTCAACTGGTTTATAAAAAGACATTTTTGTCCTTGCTTTTACACTGCACCTTCTTGCAATAAATGTATAATAAACTGTCGCACGTGTGCTTTTTTTCATGCGGTTACTATATATAACACTAGGAAAAAATCTTTTGACACATAGAAAAGGGTGGTTTTCTTTTTTAACAAATAAAATTTTCTCGATTCTTACAGAAATTTTTTTTGATTTTTCAATATTGTGCATCTTTTGAAATAAAATTAAAAAATTAAACTTAACGGGGACTAACAATAATATTTTAACGCGAATGTTTTTTTCAATGTATCAATTATCTTGTTATTGTTAAAAAATGCCAATGTTCTTCAAGAAATTACTAATCACGATAGAAAAAAAAAATTTCAAAATCATTTTGCAGATAATACTTACATAAATAACAACAAGTGTTACATGACTCGTTTGTCAATAAGTTTCAAATATATTTTCACATGAGTATGAAACAAGTTGCGTACAGCAGCTCGTTGCGGTCCCCGCCGCCGTACGCCAGCTGAGAGGTAGCAGCAGCTCGCCGTGATTCCGCGCTCCCCAATTGCGCAAACAAGAAACGTGCGAACGCGGACACTTTGGTTTTCCCCGATCGTTTCACGTCGAGCCATCGACCTCCGGAAGTGGACTTTCCCTACGGACATGTACACGCGGCAGCTTCCCCCCAGCTGCAGGGGCTCCGTACATAGTACACACATATATATACAGCAGTCGCGGAGTCTTTCTTCCCCCCGCGCGTCGCGACGAAGGGTTAAGGTTGCCGCGCGCACGTGCCAGCAGCCGAGGTTCGTCGCACTCTCGCACCGCCAAGGTAATCGCGCGCGTGCTCCCCGCGCGCTTCCGGAGATAAGATTCAGCGCTTTTTTCAGCGAGAGAGAATGGCAAGAGGGGGCGAGGGCAGACGGCTTCATTATGCGCGTGCCCGCTTATATATATGGTATAATTCCGCGGGAGGCGCGTGTCAAGTGGTCGCGAGGTATATAACGTATACGCCAATAATAACTGTTTTTGCGAGTGGAGTTGAAGAAAAGGAAGGAGAGAAGCTGGTTTCCGGAACATCAATCATGCTGTAAAGATGGAGGAAAAGAGCTCGGGGGAGTGCATCGGAAGCGCTCATAATAATTTGGAGAAACGCCAGTAAAAGGATCAGCCTCGATAGAGAGCCACGCTAACTCGTGTCTGCCCTTCGCATATCTCACAGCTCGTTTGCGCATGTCGAAGCTGCCTTGCCGCGCATATAATACACCGCGAAAGAAAGCCTGCCAATCTCGAGCCGCGCTCCTCTTTTCCTCGCGGCCCCGTCGTAAATTATGAACGAGCTCCTGACGCACACAGCTTTTCTTCCCGCCCTTTTCGTTCCGCTGGGACGTAGTCGCGCTTCCCTTTCTCTTCGCTTTTCATTCCCAGCTGCGCCGTGTAGCCGGCTCTTGTCTCTTTATTTGCAGCCCTTCTATATCTTTCCTTCTTGGCCCCTCCTTTTTTCATCGCAACGCTTTCTTTTTTCCCTTTGTCCGAGGAAATATATCGCAGTGTGATCGCGACGAGCGTGTTTTCCTACCTGCATTCACACTGAGAGAAGTTTAGGGTGCCTCCCGTACTTGCTAGTAGCACTGATTTCCGAAACGTACACAAAGATTCGTCCCTCGATTTGAAGCAGATGGTAACCTAACCTTGAACAACAGTCGTCTGTTTGGGCGCTCGAGAGCCGTAGTGCAACTGCTTTCCTAATTTTTCGCTGCGCTAATGTAAGTAGTACGGGAAAACAAAAGACAGCCGACGTCTCGCGGTTTCGGGAACCAGTGGTCCTAAATTTCGTAAAGCTGCTGCGCGAGACGAGCGGTGCGTCGGCTGCAAGTACTAAGTACGACATCGATCCTGAAGTTCTCTCAATGCGCGTATAGTCCTACTCGCGTATCTCCTTTTTCCATGCCGGGTGAAAATTATTTTTCCGTCCTCTCTTTCAGCGAGGTGCGACTGCCGCATTTGACCATATTCACAAGGTAACTTATGCTCGCTTATATATTTCCCATGCACATATAAGTAAAAACGAATTTACGAAAATTTCCCATATTTCTGTATTCTTTTGTGCTTTACTTTAATCCACATTTAATGAAAACTGGCACGTCGAAACTGCTAATGCATCAGCGAATAGCGAAGGCTGCGCAGACATAGTCGCAGTTGGGCTTTCCTCGTCTTTTATCTTCGTCCCGCGGGCGGCGGCCGCAGGTTGTTGCACCCTATACGCGCAGGATGCGCCGACGCGGGGGGTGAACGCGCTCGCGCATACGTATGTATATACACATGCGAGACACGGGCTTTCCAGTGCATAAGCGAAAAATGTCGTTTCGAACTTTTAACAATTTTCGGTCCCGCGCGAGTAAAATATACCGGCTCGAGTTTGTATATAAAACTGCGCTGAATCGAAGCTCTCTTTTTTACTATCGATTCGTTTCTATACGGTCGACTATAACGTTCAATGATTGAGTATATGAATATTTCAGGTTGAACGAGCTACTCCTTCTTTTAGACTAATGACGATTCAAAGAGAGCATTCTCCTCCGAAACAATAGTAAAAGATATATACGCGTAGGCTTTTCATATGCGTGAATCATCGCTCGATTTTGAAATTAAAATTAGCCTAGCCAAGTGTGTTTCTACGAGTCCGCAGCGTATATTGTACTATACGTGATTCACGCCTCCATCGAGCTAATAACTTCCGATTGAGTTTCCTCGGTATGGAACTGTCGCAGTATATATATAGCGTGTGCTATACGAAATATCTCGAATCGATAGGTCATCGGCAGTATATAAGTTATATATCTAGGCGCAAAGACTCGGGAGCGCGCGGCGTGCGTGCAGATCGCAAGTGAGCGCATGGCGCACTCTTCATCTGCATTCAGCTAGCGGGCCATGCACACGCCGAGTAGTCGCTGCAACTATTGTCCTCGCGGATGGACGGAGGGACGGACGGACGGATGCGGGCGCTTTCGATTGAAAAACTCTTTTCGCGCGCGCAGCTGCATGCGCCTTTTTCCGAGGCCCCGATGTCGTTGAACCTATATGCTTGAGCGCGATTCGCCGAAGTCGTATACTCACTAACGCCGAAGGTATACGAGGCACGCGCACTTGCTTTTCCTTTCTCTCTTTCCTGCCCGCGCGCGTGCGGTCTATTCTGCCCGTCTCTGCGTCTCCCATGCGCGCATAGTATATATTGACTCGCGCGTAGTATAGTGCTGCAGGGGGAGGGGAGGGCTGCTGCGTGCGCGTATGTGGGTAATGAGAGAGCTCGCCGACACCTGCATAAGCGCAACACCAGCCGGCATGCTACTCACTCATCAGCCCATTGTTTATGTTCGCGGTATGCTGGAATGCCATTTTCCCCGACGCTCATCAGATTCGCGACTATCGAAGAAAGAGAAATTAACTTTTTTTCTTTCTTTTTTTACGAGCCTTTCTTGTAACGGTGAAATACCGCAATATATTATTTTTTGCCTTTTTAGTTTGTAACGCGGCTGCTGCTCAATTAAGCGTGTAATGAATATATACCTAAAAGAGTATAAAGCACGCGTTACACGCTAGCTTCCATATTTACCTCGCAGCTTTATTACGAATTCCTGGGCAATCAGTCTAATGGAATTTTCTCCCCCTCTCTGTGTATATATATAGGTATTAAGAAAGCATAATATATACGCGTCTAGTTCTGATGACTAATGCTTAGATCTATACGCATGCGCTTCCACCGTCGTCACCAGTGAAATAATTTACGATCCGAGATAAGATATATATTTTGCAACAACAACATTATATATCGCGCAAGGTGAACGAACTCGGAACTCATATATACTATGCGAGCAACAAAAACAAACGTAGCATAACAGTTCCTAGACGCGCGCGCATGACGTTTGAAAAATATGAGAAAAACAACAAGCCGCGATCGCGTCTATATAAAATATAAGAAAGGCGGAGAGAGGAAAAAAGGGAGAGCAGCTGACTCGGCGTTTTCCTATCTTCCCCCCGCGAGCGACTGCACAATACAGGCTTTCCTCGATCGAATGCTGCACTATATAACGTGCAATGGCGCGCGTCCCGGGATTAATATTAATAACGATTATGCGATGGCCAAGAGGGGCTGCACTATAACGGCGGATCGAGATCGATATAGTGTTACGCCGCCGCGCGCGGTGCCCGTTACGGGAGACAAAAGAGTTCGCTCGCCTCCTCCGGGATTCATTGCGCCATTGTGCGCGTCGCTCTTGTAAATTATTCGCCGTATGCTAACCGAGCGGGAACAATTTATGGATCGGTAGTATGAGCTTCCTCAACGAAAAAAATCGAGCGATAGACTTGCAAGTGGAATTTGACATCGAGAGAGACTCACTGTAAAAAATGTCTTTCAAAATTGTCAAAGATTTGAAGTGCAAAGTAAATGGAAGCATTGATCAATCCCAGGTGTAACTGGTGAAATTCTTTGACTGGTTGGCGCTATGTTGAAATAGTAATCATGAACATTTTCACAGTGCGCGCAATTAAGTTGGATGAAAAATGTCACCTCGACGAGCGAATTTCTTCTGCGTAAAGGAGAGAGGACAAATTCGCCTTATTAAAAAAGAATCTCAATCAGGCACTCAGCAAAGTATTTCAGAGGCTAAGCAACAGTGTAATATATGCCTTTCTCTCGATCATTTTGTTATTACCCCGTCAGTGCGAGTTCTACTGCCATTTTAAGATGGCAATAGACTCAATATACACAGTCATTTCCACTTTGGGTTTGACATTTTTCTCTATTCTTCATTTTTTGCAATATTGCCAATCATTGTGATTATATTAATAAATAAAGTTTTTCATAGTTGCTTTGCGATGCAATACAAGTTTAGATAAATTGTGCTCGTGTTCCACTAATCTAACTTTATGCAGTTTATTTTCAGCATTTAACACGACGTTACATTTAAAAGGACGATCACGTACGTGTATACACTTTGCAAATGGTCACGTCTATTATCCGCTTGAACTCGTGAACCACATATGCGTCGAAAAAATTCATAAAGATACAAGAGGCTTTCTCCTCGAGAAAGCAAAGCGCGCCGCGTTTCCAAATAATTTTTCCGCCGCGCGAGTGCGCGCGAGTCTATGGCCCACAATCTTAGCCATCAATTTTAATGGGCCAGTTACATCGGCCGCACTCTCCTTTCTCGTCGTCCCGCGCGCGCTTTTCTCTTCGCGCATATACCCAGGCGATACTTCGATATTATTCGCCTGCTTTTGTGTTTGGTCGCATCTATACGAGCTAGCTCAGCGGCCTCCTTACATCCGCCATCGCAGCTCTCTCTCCTTCTCGTGGCGTATAAATATTATTCGTGGATTTTTTCCCCCTCGCGGCGTGTATTTTTCTTTTTTTCGAGCAGCGCAGCTCGCGCAGTCGATTAAGACTGGCTCGACCCAGTTTTTCGTCGCGGCGACGCTAATCTGCGAGCGTCTCGAGCTCGTTTTTCTCGATTTCCCGGGCAGCTGCCGCGCGGTAACCTCTTTCTTTCCGAGGCGCGCGCTCCTTCGTTATCGTCCCATCGCTGGCCGGCCTTTTTTCAAACAAATCCATGATTCATGCCGCGCTTTTGCCCTGTATTTTCACCGCACCTTCGCTAAGTGAAAAAGACCGTGAAAAACGCGCTCCTAATCTCGCTTTTCTCCGGATTCGCCGAGATAAAGCAAGGGTGTCGGAAGAGTTGCGCGTTACTTATCTGCTGCCGTCGAGAGACGCTGGATTATATAGTTTTGAGCGGTGTTTTTCTTCTTTAGATGTGCTTTTGATGGAAAAGTTTAAGTGTTTCACTAGATTTTTAAAGTTACGTGAATCTACAAAATTTCTTTGAGATAAAAAAACTTATTTATTTCTTATTTACTTATATATCAAATATGAATCTATCGTTCCCGACTAAGACATTAAATATTACTCTTTATCATTTTTCTATACTAAAGATCCAAAATAAATAAATGAAAAATTGGAGAACGGTGCTTCCTTCAGCCTACTGAAGTGAGCATGTTATTAATAACTTTTGACTAATTTTTTCATTTATTTTTTTATTTCGCCTATGTTTTGGTCTTCAGTTAACAAAGAATAATATTCAACCGCTTATATAGCCCATAAATATGATTCTTTTCGAAACAAAGAAAACAAAAATAGATGGAAAAATTTGTATGGAACATAAAAAAAAAAATGATATTATCGGCAAAACCAACAGGCTCTACACGCTCGGAAAATACATCCTTTGCGCGCAGTGAGCCACGCGTGTTAATATCCATACAATCCCGACGTGCGCTAACTCTCCGCTAGTAAACACTTAAATAAGCCTTGCGAAACGCAATTACATCACGTGCACGTAACTCGGCGTACGTCGCGCAAACATTACACATCCCTAAAGCGAAAAAATGAGGAAAGGCGAAGGAAAAGGAGAGAGAGAAAAATGCCAGCTCCCTCCGGTGCGTCTAGGAGTAGAGAGGGAAGCAATAACGGAAAAGTACGGCGACGGCGGTGAAAATTCCAACGCGAAATCCCTCGCTCGTGTAAACAGCTGCACGAGCACGCGGCCCGCCGTAAGAAAATGCACGCCTGGAGATTGTGAATTACGGAATCTCGCGCTCGGTCTAATGAGCGCGAAGAGGCCTGGAAAAGAGAGGAAAGTGTGAGTGCGTATGTGCGTGGATGCGCCTTTGCTGCGTGTTATTTAAGCGAACGCGACAGTGGGCGCTGTCCCTGGATATTCTATGACTCTTTTGTTGCACATTCTGCAGACACTTATCTTTACTCACAATTCTTTAGGATGTAATATTTTTTTTTTCCAGACAAATGCTGATTTTCGGCAATTTTCACATTTTATCATGACCCAGTTGCTATTTTTGTATAAAGAAATTAGACCCCGAGGATCGTCACCAAAGAGTCATTGACACACGCGTTGAAAGTATGCCTTCGAGTGTATAAACAGTTTTAAATTTTTTCCCGATGATTCATGTACCCTCCATAGAACGTTCTGTAGAGACGTTTTTGAAACGTAATACTACCTGCATGGAAAAAATTATAAACAATGGCATGAAGGTGCTTTATTTAATTATCTATACGCATGATCTACTTGTGCCTATTGTGAAAATGTTATTCTATATATCTACCCGGGTGATTAACAATTTTTTCAAAAGGACAAAGCATGACTTTTGAAATGACCAAGTCCATCAGGGCGGTATAAAGCAACGAAACCCAGCGGCATCTCATCTGTAGAAAAACACCGAGCGTGAGCTAGAGAGATGGAACGCCGGCAGTTGTCGAAAAAATCGGAATTCCGCGCAACGACGAGCCCCTCTCGAAGAAAGAGGAAGCGAGCGAGCGCGGGGGGAGAGGACGAGCGCGGAGAGAGGCCTCTCCTCCGTCGGCAGCGGCTGCCAACGACCTCTCACTGGGTCGCGGCCTTGACCTCCTTAGGAGGAAACCTCTTGCTCTCCGCACTCGCGCGACTACACACACGAGCTACGCCTCCCTCCGTATGTGTACGCTCGATATGCTGGCGACACAAGCCGCACCGCGCCAAAGCCTCTCCTCTGCGTCCCATCCTTCCTCCTTGGCTCGCGCCGCGGCTCGATCTTTCTCTCCGGGGAGATATGGCGGCAGCAACGCCGTCGCCGTCGCCCCGAGGACACACCCGACAGAGTATATATAACTCCAGTTTCCCAACCTACTGCGTCACAAGTATAACATTAAGATCAAACTAGAGAAACTCTTGTTGTTTACCGCCTCTAAGAGGCGAAAGTTGTAAACTTGGATTCCTTACTTTAATGTATTCAATTCTCACTTAATGAGGCAAAAATACCGATAAAGACGTCTATATTAAGTGGAAACAGTGAGCGACTAATCAGACGTAATTAATAGTCTTTATCTTCGAGTGAAGGAATAACAAAAAAAAACACTTGATTAGAAGCCTATGAACTATCGTTACAAAGTTCAAAAGCACTTGTCTGCATTGCGACTGAGTTTGTTAGCAAGTAGAATGAAATAAAAAATGTTGTTTTCTCGAGTGATGATTGTATCTTGTACATTCCTCGCAAGTTTATTTAACCTTTAAAGATGAAATTGACGTTTACACTGGCAACTACACTATCAAATTTCTTTGTGTATTATTATACGTGCCTATATAATTATTGCAAAATATTGACATTTATATCACGAAAAAAACCTATAACCAAAGAATAAAATTTGTAAATTTGGGAAAGGAAATTTCTGACGATCCTCATAATAATTAAACGATTAGTATTTGAAAATGATGACATAGGGATTTGTGTTACCAAGAGCATAAAACTAGAGACAATGAAAAAAAAACCTTAGATCTGAGAAGCTCCTGTTTAGATGTTAATAAAGAGAGCAGCTGAAAGGCCTTTTTAAACTAGACGCAGCCAGAAACAACTAGAGACTGCATCAAGACGGTTGCAGCAGCGAATCGAAAGCCAAAATGGTCCGCGAGTCGAGCGAGATAAAAGACAATAATTCTTATCAATAGAGCCAACAATCTATCGCAATGGACTTTTGCGCACGATCGCTCTTTCTCTTGCTCGCCGAGCAGCGTGACAGAGGCGGGCTCGCGCGCGTCAGATTATTTAAATTGGAAAATGACATGTTCCGCGTCAGCGAGACGGAGAGAGAAAGAGAGAGGAGAGAGGAATCACGAAAGAAGACAGGCGGACGCACTCGCTCATCACTCGCTCTCGCCCGCGCGCGATAATGCAATGAGTCAAGTTTAGATAAGCCCGATTATGTTCGCCTGAACTTCCTTATTTGCCGGCCAACCTCGGCTAATGGAGCGGATTTTCCCTTTAATTCGAGACGGCTCAGCTCTGCTGTATGGAATGGCAAAGCGGTCCGTCACGTTGTCAAAGGGACGGTGGAACACGGAGCGCGAATTTCTATACGCATGGATCATAATTCAAGCATTTCCTACATGGAATTACTACAAAACCGATGTCATTTACCAGTTTTGCATACATGATAATCATTGTTTGCTGTTGTAATTTCATACCTCAATTTCATTGGTTTTGGATTTACATTAAGAGCACATTAAGACTGGATGCTTACCTGAAAGCAGAAAAAGAAATAGAAAATCAGTACACCGCTATGTCTTCAAATTTGTATAAATAAACAAATATATTAGAATGCTCATAACATAAAGTATAATGTTATGAAATGTATAATTTTGCAATGCCATGGCAATAATTACATAGTCTTGTGTAAGTTGAGCACACTCACATTTATCATATTAATTAAAATTATATTTATTTCTCTGCGCGCGCGCAGTCATATTTTAAATTAACATAATTGCATAAGTGCGGCAAAATTATGCATCGCCTCTTAAATGAAAGAATTAAGATTTTATCAGTTTTCTTCTTAAAAAAAAAAAAAATTCATCATAAAATGCTGCAACTGTTGATATTTACGTCGGAGCTCATGATAACGCTGCATTATTTACACACGTATTCTAATAACTTTAACAAAATGTATATATATACATAAATAAAATCTATTCACAAATTACTTTACACTCTTGCAAGTGTAGCGTAATTTGCCAGGAAGGTATTTTCTCAGTTTTAGTAGGCAAAATAATATTACCCCGGCGTTAATATATATTTTACTTTAAAAGTAAAAATTTTCACTCGAGCCACTATAGAAACCAGTGGATAATGCGCAGTTTGGTGAAACAACTCCGGCTCATAACACGTAGAAACCCGTTTAATGTGTCGCCCACATCTGGTAAGCAGCAGTAGCAGCAGCTCAAATAAAATACTTTCACGTGCCAGCGACGTTCAAAAAGCCAGCGCTTCTAGATTTTCCCATTGCAGAACTGCCGGCGCATGCACCTCGGCGTCGCATCCTCATTTCCCCCAGCGTCGGCGGCATTTCACCCGAGCTATGATGGCGGCTCGTCGGAGGAAAAAGACGCGCGCAGCGAAAGAACCGCGCGTGACCGCAGTCCCAGTTATCCGAGAGGCATAACTATCTCTTCGGGGACATCGACGCGCATTCGACTCTCGGTGCCGGTCATCTCACGTGCTCGGCACATATATCGCGCGGCGAAAAGTGCCGCATATCCTACTCCCTCGCTCCTCTGCGTGGGTCTCGCTTTCGAGATTTCTCTCCGCAGTGCGCGCCTCATTAGCATCCGCGCGTTAGCACGCATAAACAGCGAGCCGAGAAAAACAAATCTCTCTAATACGTGCCGTTGACCCCTCCCTTTCTCTTGCTGCACTGCTGCAACCTTTAAATCAGGCTCTTTTTCCTCCTTTATGAACCTACCGCTTTTTCTAGCTCTATGTGCCCGTGGTCTGATGTTTTTTCGTCAACTGCGCGATATATTTTTGTGCCTACTCGCTTTTATGAATTCTCGGTGCTTTGTCAAACTGACTTTTCCTTTTGAGCGCGCGAGCGTTTCCTGCTCGATGTTTTTTTTTCTCGTTCCGCTTCGCTTTTTTACGCTCACATCATGGGTTTTCGAAAGAAATCGTTTTGCCTCGAGAGCCACCGAGTTGCGCAAGATGAGACTCGAAGTCTCGGGTCCGCACGCAGTCGAATGGCGTCGTATAAAGTCGAAAGAAAATTTTATTTGAGAAAAACAGTGTTGCGTAAAGACTTTTACTGCCACTTTTTCCTGGAAATATTAATTCAGTGAGCCAAATATAGAATAACTCTTGACAAACCAACAATATATTATCCCCTCAACAAAACAAGTATAATACTATAATAAGATTATAAGGAGTTATTATCAAAATAATACATCTGAAGTGCTGATAAAAAAATATACACGAGAAAGAATATAGATAGTAGAATAAACAACGAACCGCATTGTATTTTCCAAGACGCGGCGGAAAAAAGCGAAAGGAAGGGACGACAACGAACGGAATTTCATGACACACATAAAGTGACCATCCCGAAAAAGCGGCAGCAGCACGGCGCCGGCGCGCGCAGATATGGGAGCCACTGGGGTGTATGCACAGGGGGCTACGCTGGCGTGCCTCCCTCCCTCATGGCGGCAGCGTCAGCGCCCTACCTCCCGCGCGTGCGAGAGATCTTGCCGCACGCGCGCGCTCCCGAGGCTATCGACCCGGGGTTCGTCGACCTTTCCGTCACCTTCCACCTCCCCGGCACGCTCCCGCCTCCCCCTACTACGCGCCCACCGCCGTCTGCGCGCACTGCACCCCACTGTCGGCGCTTTTAAAACCCCCTACCCTGCAGCGCCGGCTCAACCCTATCTCCGGACCGGTCCTGTCGCCTCTCTCTCTCTCTCTCCGCCCGACCATTATCCTATCCGCCCGCTCTCTCTCTGTGTCTGCACCGCCTCGACCCCCTCTCTGCCTTTTTTTAAACATAAACATTTGCTCTTCCATCGCCACTGCTTTTTACACTCTTGCGTTACATTGCAATCCGGGGCCGTTACGAGATTGTATTTAATAACAATCGGGGAAAACTTTAATCTGGAGTCTTGTATTTATTTTCATACATTTTATCCTTTACTCCTTACTATTTCACTAAAAAGTTCATCTTTTTGTATAAAATATTGTAGAACGTTTATTACAAATATAATGAAAATTGAAGATGAGCAGCTCGCTACGTAAAAACGTGATAGAATTTACCGCAAAAATCAATCGCCTTGTTCCTCCCGCGTTACACTTTTTCCCTTCCCCGGCATTCAATTATCGAGGAGTCGATTAGCCAAATACACATCTCGTGCCGCATCGCCGGCGGCGTCGGCAACGTCACCGTCTCGGTGTCTCCCCCTCTACCTCTCCTCCGGCTGCTCCGGTGCAACGTACCCCTTTGGAAATTCGCGTACACGTCTGCTCGGTCTCTCTCTCTATTTTTAGACGCGATTCGCGCCGGCTGCGCGCACGAGAAAAATAATAAGCGTCGCGACGCTCGTAATCGTCGCGCGAATGCGAAATGCACCGGCGAAAGAGAGAGAGATATTCCGAATATACGTCGATGCGCGAGTATGCGCGCACCCGCTTGAGCAAGAGGGAGAGAGAGCTGGGGGCGTCGGGACGCCGGCCGGTCGATACAGGCTAGCGCAGACGAGGAAGTGAACCCGGGCATCAACCTCTCGCTCTCTCGCTCGCTCCCACGCGCGGCGCGCTCTCTCACCTCGCAAGCGCTGCTCACCCCCGACCAGAATGCACAAAGAGCCCGCGAATTGCACGAGCTTATACCCCTCGTATTTTCTCTCTCTCTCCCGGCTTTCTCTCTTTTTCTTGCCGTGTGTCTTTCTGCACGGCTTTCCCGAGACTTTTTCATACCAACATACACACGCGCGTGCGCGCCAGTGTTTGGGGGAGCATTTTTTTTCGGGGAGAAGGAGAAAGCGCAAAAATGTATGAAAATGCCGAATGACTTTTTTCCAGCGAAAATCCCGCTGGCATTAAAAACGACTGAAAATAGCATTTTCAAAATGAATATAGTTCTAGAGGCATTAAAGTGTCCGTAGAAATGTATAAGATTACAAGAGAGGGATTTTTTTAATTAGAAAACAGCCCTCGGCGCAGTGAGCGACGAACCGAATTCGCACGAGCCGGCGTGGACCAGCACGCTGCTGCTGCTAAGTAGAAAAAGCCGGGTCTCGCCGGGCGCAGGCATCACATTGTTTCCTCGCGCTCGTTTATTTCCCGTTAGTGCCTCTCTCTCCCCTCGAGAAAATTGAAATTTTCATCTGATGAAACGTCGTCGTCGGCACAGGGGCGGGGCCTGGCTATCGACCGACTCTGCCATGATCGCGATGTTGTACGCACGCAGACACGTAGTAATCAATATACAATCGCCGGCTCGTTTACCCGCGCACGAGCATCTACAGCGAGGTTAAGTTTAATGATTAACAAACTCACTCTCGAGGCAATTAATTGCCGGAGAACGGCAGACACCCGTGCGAAATAATTCCTCGTTGACTGCAATCACGGCCGGCGTGCCTTTAAAATCGACGAGGTGGGTAAAAACAGGAGCGACGTTGCAGATAGGAAGGCTGCGCTGCCGCCTTAAATAATGCAGTGCGAATGGGGAGAGAGAGAGAGAATCTCGGCTACACAGTCTAGACGGACGCTCAGCGCGCGCGCGCTCTCTCGCGCTCAGTAATAATTAAGTCGTCGTCGGATCCGATATTAGGCGTATATACCTACACTCGTCCTCCTCGATTCGCCGGCACACGTCCGCCCTCTCTCGCAGGTAGAGACAATGCTCGCACACTATAGCGACAACTTCTAATCCGCGCGAGCTCCATTTTCCACTTCCGCAGTATGCCTATATGTGCGCGCACACCTTTGCATGTGTCTAAAAGAGACTCTCTCGTTTTGATGTATAGTCGCCGGAATTATTGCAGCGAAGAAGCTTATTAGAATAGCTGTAAATAACTCGTCGTTAATGGAGCTTACATGTATATGCTATAGTTAACTTTTGCTTTGGCAAGAACTAAAACTTGCAATGATAATAGACATAAGGAAAATTATTGTTTTTAGGATAATAACTGTAGAAGCTATTATAGACTTTACGTCTTTTTTATTCTTTTACAGAAATGTCGGTGGTTCAGAAAAGTTCCCTCATTACGAAAAGCTTGCATAGCTTTCGAAACTTTCCACTGTTTACTACCTTTTAATGCGTCTTTCGGAAAATGAAGCAGTGTCGCTTTTAACCAAAAGGAACATTTGCTTAGCTAAATGGCTTTTTTCATAGTCGGTAAAACCCCAAGGATCGTTTACACAGAAAATAGTAAAAACTTGCATTTGCTAAATGGATGAGAGATATTTTTCAACAAACTCATATCAAGTGAGAATCTCCGTCGATTTACCGGCGTCTCTCTCTCTCTCGCCCCTCCTACTCCTCCCCAGTCCGAGCGAATCGATCGGGCGCTCCGGCCGGTGGCGCGCAAACTCGAGAGAGAGAGCGACTGCATATATATCCGTGCGCGCTCGCGCAGTGCAGCGACACCGGCGGCTTCCGGCTTGCTAAATTTCGCCTCGTTATTGCTCGTAATTACATGCGATCGGCGCGACACGGCTATCATCAGAACCCGTGTGTACGTGTGTGTGACAAAATCATTGGCCGCCGGCTTGGCCGGAAGTCGCCGGCCGGCCGGCAACTCCGAGTCAAGCTCACCTGTCTCTCTCGCACTGAGAACCATTTTCCTTGCTCTGAGCGCTTGACCGTGTTATTACAAACTCGTAATTACAACGTCGTGTGTGACTTTCGGAGAGTGACGTGTAATATATTTATTTTTTACGAGGACTCGCTTTTGTTTTTTTTTCGTAACGACAACTTGTGGCCACTTTGTTTCTTCGTCTTGGCGTATCGCATTTTTAACGAAAACTCGAATTTTAGATTGGATCACTATGTAGTACCGCCCAGTAATTATCTCCGGATTTCTTTTAGAATTTTTGTCGGATCACGTCGATAATCGCACGTATAAGTAAGCTTCTCTAGGTCAGGTCTATTATACCGTAACTATTATTATAATAATGTAACAAAAAGAGAGTGGCTCTCGGGTATAGTAGGCCGATATAGTTTTAGATTACTTAGAAGCACTTATTCTGGCTTATTCAGAAAAGTATTATTCAAACATGCAAATCGACTTATCAAAAAGTTATACTACTCTCCGTTAAATTCTCTCCCCAACTTTCGAGCGCGCACTTCGACTAGAGCCATAACTCAAGCGACCGAAATTCTTTTATACGGCGCGGTAGCTATAGCGCATAGCAACCACAGACTGTATCCCGCTCGGCCATAGTTTTCGCTTATCTGCACTAGCGCGAGCCAGGCTGCGGTTATATAGTTTTCATTGCCAAGAGGAAATCCGGGTCATTGAACTCGAAAAGCGCTCGCGCGGCTTGCAGAGACGCGTACCAAATCCCCGTGTCTATTTTGCATAGCCGACTTGCGTGGGTTAGCGACGCCGTGTGCTTTTACTTTTTAGATTTTTCGGTTTTCCGATTATTGATTGCGGAGTACAGGTGTCGCGGGTAGACTTTTTTTTCTCTCTAGACTGATCGGGTTCCACGATTAGGTGCCGGATAAATTTCCTTCTGATAATATCAGCAAATATTTGCTTCCGTCTGGCTGGTATTAACTTGATCAAAAAAATAATAATCTAACAACGCGGAATATTTGATTCGGTTGAGGTTAGGATATTTTTTTTCTCCAATCTTTTACACAAATTCTGTATATATTAAATGTATATGTATCTCCCAGGATTAGACTATATATTTTAATGAGAAATTCAAAATTTATTCGTATACACCATTAATGTTCTCTTGTTTCATTAAGCACAGAATACACGTACTCTCTTCATTATTAGAACGTATATATTGATCCAGTAAAATCAATCGGAGCAGTCTATCTGTCAGAGAAAGCAGAGAAAAAGGCGCTCAGCGAAATGGAAAACGAGAGACAAGATAGAAGAGGAAAAAAAAGGAGCAGCCGCGCGACACTGTCAATGAGAAATATATAAAAGCACGCAGCCTTATCGGACAGAGACTAGAGATAACAAAGTGGAACTGTGTTATTCATGCGAGCTGCACAGATACGAACAAATCTTGCTTGTCTCGAGTTGGGGAACGAGATTCCTCTCGAAAAGGAGTGAGAATTAATTCGTGCGACATCAGGAATTCGCTTTAGACAGTATAATGCTTGTAACTGTCTACTTTGAATATTGCCATCACTTCAAAATAATAGCTCTAAAACAAATATACGATCGCAACGTGTGAAATATAATTCAATTCACCATGTGACACAAGACAGTATCATCTCTGTAGCACGATTATCGGCATGAAAGGCTAAATGCTGGTTCCTTTGATGAAGCTTTTCAGCCTACAGCGAGAGAAGGAGAAACAGTGGAAGGAATAGAAGTAAAATACGCACGAGCACGAAGAAGGAGAAAAACGAGAGCGACTCGCGCCTATTCCGAGTAGCGAAGCACGCTACTCGCAAGCACGCGCGTATAGAAAGGGAGCGAGGATCTCGGCATAGAAACTACGCATTAGCATCTCTGAATAATCGCTACGTGCCGCGGCGGGTAGAGTTTTTCACGAGCTCAATCCCTACCCGGAAATCAAAGACGATTATACTCGTATGACATCACGGGCCAAGAACAGAACGGTTTGTCAATAGGTTTTGCACCCTACATCATAATATACGCTTGCTCAATCTCCACGCGCGTGCGAAGATCATTGTGTTTATTTAATCACTCCGACTTATTACTTTCGTCTCTAGTCAACAACATTTTCCATGCCATTGCTTCATTCAGTGTCTGTGGTTTCAGTTTTCTCAACGTTTATAAGTAATTCTTGACTATGCAAATGGTTTGTGGAGTATTTGAAGTGGATGATATTTAATATATATATTATTAAGTTAATAACAAAAGATCATGAAATAAAGTCTTTTTATTTCCTTTATCGCAATATTCAGCTACACAAGGGATACGGAGGGGGTTATCCGGGTCATAAAAAGCTATGTAATTGGTAAGGCAAGCCGATAGTAGATAATCGATCCTATTATATATAGGTATATATCCAAGACCGTTAGAACCCTCCGAAAGAACCGCCCTAAAAGCGACGTGAAAGCTTTGGTAAACCATATCAGCTCCGAAATGGTCGATATAGCAGATATCACCAACCCAAATACGTGACATATAAGTCAGCAAGGGTCTTTTTCGTATTATAGGTGAAATATTATATACGCGGGTTGGAACAATTCCGAATTGGCCTATTCGAGCGTAGAGCTGGACTATTCCTAGAAGCTGCGAATAGGAAGCTTTATTAAGCATGTTCCTATTGTCGGCAATTTATTCGAATTTAAAGTCGCCTGAGCAGCAGTAGCGCGCCTTCGTCGGAAACGTCTGCTCTCAGCGGCGATAAGATACTGCGCAGAGAGCGAGTTGATGGTAACTATAGAAGCCAAGTCCTCCTAGACCAGCTGGATCTGTGTGTCTAACTATACTATTTGCGTGCGGCGAGCAGCTTGTTTTCCTTCTGCGAAGCGCACGCGCGGCCGATTGGATTATCGGACGTTAGACTCGTAGGAAGTTTTTTTCTTCTTCTCAAGCTGCGCAGTATGCTAGTAGTAGAACTAGACATCGAGCTATTGCGAAGGATGCGCGGGTATAATTATAGATGATCTACTGTTCGCTCCAGTAGACAGTCTGGCGTTTAGATTCGTATAACAAATGATATTTTTATTGATTTCTCTCGAGGCGAATGGGAGCAGATGATGCGCCTGATTTGAGCGCATCGACCAAATATAACGGCGATCTCGCCGCGTCACAGCAAAGTACATATATAATACAAAGCTCCTACTTTATCGGGCATAAATTATTAACAATATTTTGCATCCGCGCGCGACAACGGTATTATATAGTAATTTGATTATACCGGCTCGTTTAATTGAAGCCATTCAAGCGTCAGTATAAATCATACAAGTCAAAGTGGCGAACATAAAAATAATACAAAGACGGACTATACGCGTGTAGAATATGCGCGCGGGCTCCATTCAGCCCACGCGTTACGCTCGGCCGACAGTTGACAGCGCTGTACGGCCAACCTACACAAACTCGCCGTAAAAGCTATACACGCACGAGAGCTAATCGATTAGGGGTAAGAGGAAAATTCTTTCCTTGCCGATCCCAGCCCCGACTAGCGCCACATAAATTATAGCCCGCGGGCAATAAACTCGAGTCGTTCGTAAGCGGAGCACGCGGAATATATGAAACATTAGCTCGGGATATATTGTTGAGTGTATATAAGAGCCGCGGCTATAATGAATGAACGGGAGGAGGGCTACGGGCGCTCGTAAAATTTTCTAATCGAGAGCTGCGGAGCTTGGGGGGGAGAAGAGATAGAGAGGGACATTTTGGCTCGGGCTGCCGATGGGTGACGCGCGAAATTGGGCCGCGGCGGAGAACGGGTCTAGGCTGCGAGCGCGCTCGCGCTTATTCAGATTAATTGTCTTTTGACGTCGCGCGCGCACCGAGAGCCGCGAAAGAAAGAGAGAGAGATAGAATGGAAGTGTGTGACATTGCCGTGTCACCGTGTCAATCGCGAGCGACCCAAGCGTGTCAACGTCAAAGATAATTGCGCGCTCCGGCCTGCGTGTGCGGCTCTGCTCTGTGCTGCTACTGCTGCTGCGGTTGCGACTGCGCGAAAAAATTTGCTCGCGGTAATCATTTTGTTTTTCTTTCTTTTTCAGCTCGCCTTGTATTGTATACGCTGCCGAACTTGGAGTCGATCCAGAAGATGGATTATATCTTTAAAAGACTATCACAGCGGTTACTTTGCCGAGCGAAAAACTAATACTTTCGAAGCTAATAACAAATAACCATAGGCAGCGAGAAAAAGTCGCGACGTTGAGCTGCTACATCATCGATTCTTCTGCTCGGCGAGTGCTGTTATAGGCAGCTGCGTGGGCTGCTGGAGCGAATGCAAAAGGCAGACTCGCCCGCCTCCGCGGCTCGAGTGATTCCCAAAGATATCCGTCAGATACAGTTTTAGATCGCGACGCCGCGTGCATCTTGTTGTTTGTCTCTCGACTCTGCGCCTTTTTCTTATGGCTTCTCTTCAACGTCCTCTGTCGCGAGTATCGGAGTTTGTTGGAAATTAACAAAACTACGGTAGCTTTCAGAAGTTTTTTTTTAGAAATTAATTAGGTACCATTTTTATATTAAACTTAGCCTTGATAAATACATTGATGACAAATACGTCAATTCGTTGTATTTACTTTTGTATAGTAAATCATTATTATAATTGAGAGAATCTATGATTATTAATAATTTATTTTAATATACTATACAGGATTAAAGATTTCTATGAGCAGATTCCAATTCATGCAGACATTATTCATTATTCATTTTTCATTCATTATTCTCACTCTTTGATGACTATATGAATTGATTTATAAAAATTTAAGGAAAACAAGTATATTTAAATGGAATCAACTATGAATTTTAATAATAACACTATATAGACATCTCACTCATTTTGTAATGGCCAAAAAAGAATAACAATTCTATCTGTAGGAATCCCGCACGGAAAACAAGTGATTACCCGGGTATTGATTATATACCTTAGCGTTCCAGCCAGCTCTATACTTTTCGTGTGCGAGGGCGGCAAAGTCCCGCTCGCGGGACACCCCCTCGAAGCGATTCGTCATTCCTCCCTCCCTGGCGCGCTATCGCTCGACGGCGTGACCGGCGCGCCACCGTGCCGAGGAATAGGAGGCGAGAGAGAGAGAGAGAGAGAGCTCGGCTAACACACTGCCACACTAACCGGCGAGCGGCGTCGCCCTAACGGTACATCCGCCGCAAGCGCGCGCTCGTGCGCGGCAGGCTTCTTCGGCGCTTTTTCCGCGCGCACCCACCCGACGCCTCTCTCGCTCGCCTTTTTACACCCAGAAAATCGAACCGGCTTTCTCTCTCTCTCCCCCCTTCTGTTACCTCCTCCGAAGCGTGAGTTGGCTCTTTCTCGAGCGTAAGCTGCCACCGCTGCTTTCCTTGCTGAGGGGGATTTTCTGCCTGCCTGTTTTTGCTCCTTTCTCCAGCGCCGCTGCTTTTTTCCACGCGGAAATGACTCTAACGGGAAAATGCTTTTTATCCGCCCTTTTTCCCACCGCGCCATTTTAGCCAGATGATACACAACTATTTCATTAAACAATAAAGCTTTCTTATTGCCTTCGGAAGGCAAGTCTGTATAAACTCGGCTTTTTCAACTTCAATCCTGAATTATATATACTTTTTTCGTATCCGAAAAAGTAATAAGGTGAATATACCCGGTATATGGCACACTGAATTTTAAATGGCTGTTAAAAAGTGTATTAAAATTAATCTGTTAAAAGTTTCCATGTGATCTCGTAAGTAATGTAACTCGAGTACGGAAAAAATGAACATTTAAGTATTCAAACCTGTTTATTTCTTTAAGAAAACAATAATTCTTCACATTTTATTATTGACCTTTTTTCATCTATAAAAACCAATAGGAAATCATAAATACAAAGATTTTATGTGAATACCACTATAACAGAATTTTCTACAATAATAAACATACTAAGTTATTAGTAAACAGCTATTTTGGTAATAAAAAAATATAATAAAAACTCTGGAATAAACATACTCAGAATTCTGGAGGTGGTTTGTGGTACGAAATTTTGAATTTTTAAGTACTTTTTATAAAAAAAAAAAAAATCAGAAATTAGCGAAAAAACGATAATCTTTTTTTTTTACAAATTTCAAAATGCATGTAATATTAAGCAGGATCTTCTGACTTGAACGATCCTTAACTTAAATTAAAGCTTATGAAATGAATTTAATTATCTTTAGACGAGCCAAAAATTCTCAAGTGAGCTAGCCGATCCACTTTTTCCATATCGAAAGAGTGTGTGTTATATTACAACAGATAATTTTTACCTCTAGAGAGAAATTATTAGGAGAATGGCGAAACTCACTCGAGAAGACAAACTTAAAAGAGGAAAAATTAATATACAATAATAATTGGGAATGCTGTCAAGAATATAACCCAGCGTTTCGTCCTAAGTGCTGTCTGGTGGACTTGGCGTCGAAAAAAGGTCTGCCTGGCTCTTCCTGATGAGCGTAATAAATTTCTCAATTATAAAATTAAAGCTCCTTTCTTCTAGTTTAATTTTCTTTAATTAATCTACTTTAATTTTCCTCCACTTTGATTTTCTTCTTATGCAAAATTTGTTCGATATTTTGAGAGTTTAATATTGGTTCAGAAATTCAGTTACCGTTCTACGTCCATTTGTTAAATTTTCATAAGAAAATTTGATGTACGGTTAAAACCGTATCACAATAGGGTTTAACATTTTTCACAAAAGTCAGGTGGAATTTTTTTCAGAATTGTACATAAAAGGACTACTCAGCATACTATAGGATTCAACCATATGAAATAATTTTTATATGAAACGATAAAATTGCCATAACCGTGCATTTTCATCACAAGCAACAATAATAATTAAAAAAAAAATCACGCGGACTGAAAATATCGATTGTAATGGGTGACAAAGGATGATAAGTAGATCAGTTCGAAACCCGTTGCGGTGGCGTCGCATGCTGCAGCGCGTGTGCGGATGACGTCAGGTGGCGGTGATATCGCTCGATGGAAGTATAATAGGCGTGTGCAGCGCGAACGAAACGACGCGTGACGTCACCGCCAGCAAATGGATCGACGATCTCTCCCGCGCTTCGCCATCACAACAGGACGATTCGCCGATGAGCTTTACTGCGCTTCGCCGATCTGCATCGCTGGGGAATGGTGCGGTACTATGCGACGTAGATGGCGTGACGTTCCTCACGTTCGTTTCGTCTGTGGGATATTTTACCGGCAAAGATAGTCGTTCATAGAGAATGGGCTGTTTCAACAAGCACAGATACCTCACGGATAGAGTTTGACAATTTCAACTTTCCAATACCCGCCGTTTACTTAATGCTCGTAAAGAAACGTAAAATATCCTACACTGGTCGCAGTAAGATTTATCTTTATTACGTAAATAACAAAGAAATTTCTGCTTTGCGAAAACGAATTTTACAATTACCCGGCATAAGGTATTCGCGT
Organism: Torymus auratus; assembly: GCA_900474315.1. Lineage (NCBI taxonomy): Eukaryota > Metazoa > Arthropoda > Insecta > Hymenoptera > Torymidae > Torymus > Torymus auratus. The sequence goes on from UXGD01000399.1 coordinate 25,932, forward strand.
AAAATGCATTCCTGGCGAATGTCTATTATATAAACAAGGTTTTATTTTACAGCACGTTATTTGCAAACCAAAACAAACTTGTTTCAACGTCTGTGTTGCTTTGCTATCAAAGAGCTATAGTGTGTGTGTATGCAGTTGTACACCTGTTCTTGAAATCAAAGAATAATTGTTATTATTCGACAAGTATAAGCGAAAAAACAAAAGCTCACATACATTCATTAACTACAAATTTTATGTCAATTCAAAAATTCTTACACCGTGGGTACACAAGCTTGCAATCACGTCTATCGCGGGAGAGTTCCCGCATATCCTATCAGATAAGCAGCTGCGCGTCGCGAATGGAGAAAAGAAGGAGCACCGCCGTCGGGCAGATTTCACCTGTACCGCTCGTGTGTATATGTACAAAAAGAAACTCTCAAGACAGGAAAAAAAGCTGCAAATGAGAAAAAAGTCTTTGATGATTTTTCAAAGAGAGCCTGCGTATATACACTCTGTAGACGTTTTCCTTGCGATGCGCGTACTCATTATCCGCTCGCGCTCGAGTGCGTGCTCTCGCACTCTCACTCTCGTGGCACATACTACACGCCTCTCGGCGTTCGCTGCAATTCAATATCCTCCGTTCAAGACTCGCGACGACTTCGGTGCCGAGCTCTCCTATTCCTCGTGCCGAATCTCGCGGCATTATCTCGCGCAGGTACATACAGTGTTTTACAAACGACTGTCGGCTCTAAACTCGGCGTGTTTACTCTCTGTCTCTCCGGCAGCAGCCTATCTATCTGCGTGTCGCGAGCCTCTCCCTCTACGCGGTGACACACAGAGAGGAGAGAGAGAGAGAGAAGCGCACACACGCACAGGCTGCCCACACGCCGGCGTCGCGCGAGTACTTTCACACGCGGAGAGGTGAACAACACGGCGCGGTATCCAGGCCAGGGGTGGCCAACCACTCCTTTGCACACGCCGTGCAGCGTATGTATACGCGCCTGCATGCGTGTGTGTATATAAACTCCGCCGCCGCGACGTCGCAGCCGGAGGCTCGTTTCTCTCTCGACTTTTCGTATTATTTCTGTTTTCCTCGCAGCCGCGATCATCGCACCGAGATATCATCGATGCGTGTGTATGTGACGCGGCGGGCCTACGTGGGGAGATTGCCGGGAGCGCTGCAGCGGGAGGAGAGCACCGCACTTGCGACTAGGTGAACTAATAAGCTTGACACGTAGTGCGCGCGTGTCTCACGGCCGATGCGTAATGGCGTACGTTCCACTCTATGCTTTGCTTTTCCTTTTCTTTTCCTTCTGCCGCGAGCGCCTGGAGTTTTCCCTCTCCGTCTAGCTCCACAGCACACACTAACCGTGGGAACACCCGATAACTCCCGCTTATACTGCTTGTCTCTTTATTTATACATTCTCCCCCCTCTACGTACACCTGCCTATAATTAAGTATCGTCAAAATGCGAAACGCTAAAATGAGAGTATTTTTAGTAGGTGTCGGGAGTGTAGGACCGAAAGTCGTGCGGCCACCTCGGAAATAAGAAATCAGGCGCGCGCAAGAGCTGCGTGCCCGCGCGCGCCTCGCGGCCGTCCCATTCGTCGGATGCTCGGCGCGCGCGGCTTTATTCACCCGGTTTAAAAATAAAATAAAGCACCAGTAGCCGAGTGGCTGACTCGAGCCAGTCCTCTATCTACTTACGCTAGGCAACTTGCGCTTCTTCTTCCGCGAAGCCGCGAGCTGCGCGGAAGGCGGCCGACTTTTCTCGGGATTTCGCCGCGGCTTCCGCGAATCGCCGCAACAAGGTCGCTACCGGAGACAGAGAAAAATACGAGTATATAGCTCTTCTCGATCGCTGCCGAAATGGAAATTTAAAGAAAGTGCGAGCGTATTACGCGCCTGCAGCGTGTTATACGTGATGCCTGTCTCTCGCGCGCGCGCGCGCGTGCTGGGTTTCACGTCGTTTTCGGGAACGGATGTGACAGTTGGGTGAAAAATGGGCCGCCGTGTAGAAGAGCTGACGTTGTTTACAGCTACGCGATTGCTTAAAAATACCTCCGCAGCAATATACCGAGAGAAAGGAGGATCGGCTTTGTCGATTGATAATCCACGTAAATCCGTCATCATCGACGCGCGAGAGTAGCTGATCGTATCGAATTTCTCTCAAAATAATCGCCTTGAAGTAGAGCCCCAAAAACCGAAGGAAACATCCGCAGCGGCGCGTTCTCGAAGGATCTCGCAGCTACCTACATCGAGGCGAGAAAAAATGCAGACGAAAGAAGGTCCCGCCGTGCAAGAATGACGAAAAACCACAGAGCCTGTATATGTGTGCAGCGTATACACACGAGTCCTTGATTCCGCTTCACTCGCTCCGCGAGCCCGACCTTACGCAGGAAACGTCATCGCGCGTGCGGCGAGCACACCCGCACGCAGGAGAAGGGAGAGAGAGGAGCGAGATCATCGAACGGGAAAATTATTCGTGAATAAACATCGAGGCCGGCCAAGAGCTGTATATTGCTCCCTCCGCTCTCGCTGCTCCTTGTCGTCGTCTACTCTTGAGGAAATTGCCAGTGTATAAAGTAATAAAGCTATTGGGTTGGAAATTGGAACCGAAGCTTTTCTTCTAATTTACTAGCTCTTCCCTCATGGTCATTACGCAAATAACGAAGAAAAATTATTTACTCTTTCGATGGCTGCTGCCCACCCTGCAACTGTGAAAAAGTCGCAGATGAGAAAAGCAGTGCCGAGGCTTCAAGGAAGCGTCATCACCGCCGTTCGAAGTGAGACGTTTACGCGTATGGATCCGAGCCAAAATCCAAGTGCAAACGTCTTGTGCGGCTCCCAACAATCGCGCATAGCACCTCTATATGCCTACAGCTCTTCGTCGACTCGCCGACAACAAAGCTCGCGCCTAGAGCGAACGCAATCAACGAGGAGCGAAGACAGAGAGAAAAAACACGAACATCAACCATTAAAATAGTAGTGATATCCCTCGGGACGAGATCAATATACATTCGAGCTGTAAATTACTTTAATTCTCGAAAGCAACAAAGTTCAATACATGTAACAAATACCTGTAATGTAGATCAATTTATTGCCGATAAATCAAGAGAATGGAAAAAGCCGGGCTGATGTTGATTGTGAGGAGAGTACAAATTTTATGATTATACTCTATTAAATGTTAACTTATTATAAAAGGGTATATAGCCTAGCACTTTCGCGAGGCGAAACGACATAAAATTATAATAATTATAACTTTGAAAAACTTGTTTCGCTCTCTCCGCGTATATACACTTCTCGTTGGCGAAAAAAAACGAGACGCAGACGCTCTCGCTCAAGGAAACAATTAAAATAATAGCCGGCAAGTTTGTAACATTGTACGCAGACGTAATTATAGCCGTGGAGATGACAGATTGATTTGTGCCATCCGCATAATAAACTCGAGCAAATACGAGGCGCGCGCAGAAAACAGTGTGTGTGTGTGCGCGGGTTTGCAAAATTAGTACGAATCGTAGGTCAGACCAAACCTAAAGGCAACAAAAAGATGCGAGACAGGGTCCAAACCAAAAAGAGAGTTCGGCAGCGCGCTTTTCGCCGCAATACAGCCGCGTGAGCACCATAACTCTTCGTCAGAAAATCTGCTCCCGACGCTTCAATTACGACCCGAGATTTATATTGGCCGTGAGATTTTTTTCTTCACCGTCGCCCCGCCGACGTTGCCGCACACTTCTCGAGGATTCGCAAGCGCGATGCTCATTTTATGGAATTTTGAATCGCCTTTTTTTCGTTGAGAGCCGAGACGAGAACAAATGAGGCGCGTTCGTCGAGGTATATATACTAAGAATTAAAGTCCCGGAAACTATTTTTGTAAAGTCAAATGATGCAGTTCGCTGGTGTATTTTGTGACTTGTTCACATTTTGTATAAGCTGCCGCTAAAAATAAAACTCGGTTCTAGGCTTAAAACTTTATTAAAATTACATTTTTTGAGTTTTATTACCAATCCAGCGTAAATCTTATTCTTTTAATTCTCATGACATCGTTTACATGAAATTTCGCTATGAATTAAAGCTTTCTTTAGTATAATACGTTAGTGGACTACATTGAAATTTTTTGCTGATCAATTTTATATCACTCAAGGTAGTATTAACGCGGCTAATTCACGAATGACGCCAAGAAGACCAGAAGAATGAAATTTGTTGTCAGTCCACAATAGAAACGTTAAATAACGACCGGGCGTGTCCACATTCTTCGGGAAAATCCGCGGAAAGCTCATTGCAAGCTCGACTGCTTGCAACTCTTGGGAAACTACGAGAGACAATTCATTCGTGCTGGCAAATATATTTATACGTGGTATTCACGTCAAGTGAGCGGATTATTAACGGGCTTTTTGACATATTGCGTAAAACGAGTTTCGTGACAAATAACTCGAATTTCATTATACCATAACATTGCAATTAGTCGATTTATTATTATTTCAACTATTTTTAGAAAAGTAATTTTAAAACAAGCAATCTTAACATAATTAAATATAATAATATTATGCTTCGTAATAATTGCTTTCCAAAATAGCTTCTCGATGCTTACGTACATCAGTTTCCGATCTGTACCTACGTCGTAATATTCATGACGTATCAAGTTAGATAGCGTCACATACTGTATATACGTGATATAAATTATTTATAAAACATATATAAGCCTACTACGGCGAATGAATTTAGAACCTTCAATCCCCTCAAAGAAGCGCTGTGCATCATGATAATTCAAAGCGAAGACTCGGTAAATATCAGAAAAGCTCTGGAAATGCCAGAGATACGTAAATAAAAGATGAAAGCGAGGATGCGACGATACAAAGCGAAGGGAGCGCAAGGGCGATTCCCATAAAGCGCCGAAATCCATCTGGAAAAAGTTGGCGGCGAAAAAACTGGTCTTCTTTCGTCATCGTGCACGCGCGTGCAGTGCACTCGTGCAGCTCGCGGCGACGTCGCTCCGCACTCGCAACCTCGTCTCTCTCTGTCCAGAAAGCGAGAGGCGCGGAGGCACTCGAGGGAGCCAAAGGCTGAGAGCACTCGGCGCTTAGAAAAGGTTCGCGAGAGAGAAAGGGAGAGGAAAAGAAGCGGGCGCGAGTCTGCAAGGCTTGCAAGCTCTCCGCCGGCAACGGCCGGCAGGAATTTCATGGTAATTAAGCGCTCGAACGCTACCCTCGGCCCCTGTGACGCTCGAGGAGCCAGCGGCCCCGTCTATGTACGTGTGCGCGCACGCCGAGAAGCTTTTTCGACGTCAAGATTGATGGGAAAGAAAATCAAGCTGCCGGCGCGCTGCATTCAATTTTCCCTCCAGCTAAGAGCTTAAAGATTGTCCTTTTTTGGCTATATACTTTGATTAATTGCCTCTGCAACATTGTACTCTTTTTGAAAATTGCCAAGGAGGCGTGTGTTTGATAGGTTGGAACTGACAGCAACGTACGATAATAGTTTTTTGAAAACTTCATCGCATGTTTTTGACACGATCTATAAAGTATGTTTATTTTGGTCAAGAGTGATGATTAAAAATATACAACTGTAACGGAGGTATTAACGTTCATTTTTATTTGGTAGCAATTTTCTCAACGAGATAAGTAGTTTTGAATTTGAATAGCAAGTTCAATGTCAAAAGTCTTTCTCTATGTCAAGGTCTCCGTCCACAAGTGGCTCATTTGAATAATTTCTTCGCAACATGCCAGTCACTCACTCAGCGGGTAATCCATAAAAAAAAATCTAATACAAAGTCGTCAATTTGAATTTTAGAACTCGCAAAGACAACGAGTAAACAAATATAGGCTTTCGGTACACGGCGCTGATCGCTATGCGCCGTGTCCCCCGTCTTTAACTATCAATCATAAAGTTTAACGAGTTTAAAGAGCGAACCATAAATTCGCGACAACGCTAAAAAAAGAGAGTTCGACCGCTCGGTGGCAAAGAAACCGTGGACGTATAGAAAAAAGGCGCCGCGTGTATATACACACATGCAGCGCGCAACAGCAACAATCGCGCGATCCCGTCTCGAAATAATCAAGTCTGTGCGCTCGAAAAATCAAACGTACGTGTGCGCCCAGCCGCCCACGGACGAAGAAAAAAAAGGCCGCTGTGCCAATGAAATTCGGTTCTCTCTCGTTCTCGTCTCTGTCTCTCTGGCACTAATATTCTTTTTTATCCCGCTGACCATGACCTTAGACGCCTGCGCGAGCTCGAAACTTGCATATACATGTGGGTGATTCGTCGTTGTGTGCGTTTGGCAAAACAAAAACTTGAAATCACGAAAACGGTGCCTTTCACTTTTTAGCGCTGTATTTAACAGTCCGCAGAAGTTTTTGAGCTTGCAAAAGGTTTATTTTCGTCGCCTTGAATCTGTAACTAATTTCGTTCCGAAATAACTTGAGAATTTAACTTAATTCAAAAGCTTATAATCTTTTTTCTCTTCAATTTGCGAAGAGACATCTAATAAAGAATGTTGTCTCGACAGCCTATTTCCGGGCCAAAAACCACTTCCCAAAGCCTCAAATATCGTCAGCGGAATATATAAGCTTAAAAAGAAAACAAGCCTCTCCTTCGTCCACTAACTAACGAGGGCAGAATGAAAAGTGTACTCTCGGTTAGTGAATTCACGACAGCGTCATCATCATCATCATCGGTGCCCTCATGCGAAAACTCGCCGCGCCGGGCTGCAGCTGGAGCAAAGCTGCAAAAAATCTACCCCCGCGCGCAAAAACATCCGAGGAGACGCGCGACGGCGGCGGTGCGGGTATATTTTAAGAAAATCGCCGGGGCGACTCGCTCTGCTGCTGCCGCGCGCGACGTTCCGAGAAGCAATTTCGATCTTTACGATGCTTACGCCGTGCGGGCGCGTCGATACCCGCGTTCGCTGCATAACTCGGCCGAAAAAAGAGAGCGCGAGTAGCGACAAAAGGGTCGAGGGACTTTTATCTCGCTGCGACGCGCGCCTAAATGCATAATGCGCCGAGTAATTCTCGATGACTCTTCGCCTTAGGTTTTGCGAAGTGGCAGGTGCCTTTGTATACCTTTTAGATCGCTTTTCTATACCTTTAAATTATTTAAATAAGCGTCTAGAATTTATTTATAGTCCTGCGTTGAAAAACTTGAAATTTTAATTCGAATTTAATTTTCCCGAGATTCGATATAAATATAGCATTTCGTAAGTCTTGGAGGCAAATTTATGTTTAGAGAGTACAAAGAAAATGAAAGAAAAAAAAATTGGAATGTCAAATATTTATTTTATAGGCAATAAAATTTAACATCTTCAAACAATTTTAAACATTTGTAAATTACACATTTTTAGTGTCTCGAATTTGTTTTTACAATATTCTTCTCTTTCTAAATGTCACTAGATTTAAAGCAAAACATACTCTAAATTCTTCACTTCCTGCAAGATCAACACAATTTCGAAAGCGTTACATTTAAACGTTTCGGTTATTTACATCGTGCAAAATAAACTTCAAAGAAGGAAGTCTCTAAGATAATAACCGGCTTTTCATATCCGATATGTAATCTTTTTAATCCGTATATAAAATTAAACCATAAAAAAAATTACTTTCACATTACTATTTATGATATTATTAAGCTTTTAAAAATTCTAAAAAGTTATTTTCCGCTATAATAGAATGTAGAGAAAACGTTCAGTAGATAAAGGCCAACTTAATTAAACATATAATTTTATTCTATATCTCGCTTGTGTACCATGCGTATTAAATACCTTACAAGAATAAACAATATTAAATTAAAATTGTTCAAGAAAATTCTCCGAAATAACCATGCGTGGATTAAGAATAGACGAGGAAAATTCTGAACACATCGCGGTCTTAAACCTCTCTCTTTCTCGTCCTTTCGGGCTTATCTCTCGTCATCTCCCTTCCCGCACGCAAGGAGAACGCAGATTTTTCCACAAACAGCCTTGCCACTCGCTTCCTCCTCGCGCGTTTCGTGGGGCGTATTACGTTTATGCGCGTGCACGTGTGTTGGTGCAGAACGCACGCAAGTGTATATATATACGAAGGGGGTCCGGAGGCAAGCTCCGCTCGTTGGGCCCCGCACGGCTCCAAGGTCGCCGAAGGATACGCGCGCATAAATTATACGCGCATGTCCTCTCTCTCCCTCTCATCCGCGCCGCGAGCGAATTTTCAGAGCAGGCGAAAGATGTCGACGGGAAAATTAGAGGCTATTTCACGGACTAATGCGAATAATCTGTAGCACGGCGAATCCTCCCAAAAAGACCATTTGAAAGGGTACATTTTTCGGAGACTTGAAAAAATATGAAAGTTATAAAGCAAAAGTACCAATGGAAGCATTGCAACCGCAGCATTAAAAGAGAGAGGGAAATTTACAATACCACAATCGCAAAGTTCGTAAAACACGGAGCAATAAAATCCATTGAAAAATTCCACGCATCCGGAGTGTCCGATGCGGCGATGTGCAACGCGACGGAAGCCCGAGAGCAGCGCAGCAGCAGCGGTGGCGGCTCTATTGTACGCGTCGAGCCCGTGAATTTTCGGCGCAACCTTCGCAGGTGCTAAAAATCGCGCCTTTTTACGAGCGAGAGCGCGCGAGTCACCTGCCACAACGCGCCGAAGGGGAAAGGGAATTCGCGAGAGTCGAGCGCATCGCATACACGCACGAGCGTCTCTAAAACGAGAGCCGGCCGAGACAAAAGAGGATAATAAAAGTGCAAGTGCGAGGTGAACGGGCCAGCTCTATGCCCACATGGATCCAATTCGAAAGAGCCGGGGCCACCTTTCGGTTTCGCCGCGCGGAAATCCCTCGAAAGTCACACTTGCGCGTTTACTTTGTTTACCAATTTAATCTTTTACATATATACTTACGCAGAAGAAATTAAGAGGCCGCGCGCGACTTTCGTTACAGTATTGTTCGTGTACCCACCTGAAACAAAAATAAACAATTGCCAATTAATATAAGTGAATTTTTACATTGAAAAGTTGAAAAACGTAGAAATACGTTTATATACAGGAAATATACAGCGAGTACGTATAGCCTTGCGAGAGGGAAACCTTCACAACAGATTAATTTTTTCGTTTAATCAATCTGGTTTAACAGCAGCCATTTTATAAGCGCACGACAAAACGCTCCCGACTATTGGATAATTTTATATGTCGTAACGCGTTATTTTTTGCGCACGAATATTAAAATACAGAGTATATACGCAAACGCCGTCAATTTGGCGTTAAAACACTACAATTACATAAACGATTTTATTTGCATTCGATTCGGATCGCAGAGAGAGAGTTGCGCAGCCTCCGACACAAACAGCGCAGCGCTATATGAAGTCATGCCGCAGCAATTTTGAAACAAGCGCGCGCGGGGGCCCCGAAAGAAATTTAAAAGGCAGCAGCCACAGCAAAAAGCAGCAGCAGCAGCAGCGCGATGATAAAGGCGGCGAGCGCGCGTTTCATTCTTCGAAATTGAATTCCAGCGGGCGGCGCGATAAGCGATCGCGATCGCAAAAAGCGCGGCGCGCACTTCATTCATGCTGCCGACGGAGACAGAAGCAGGAATCGATCGGCGGCGGTCGCGGCGCGCGGCGAAAGGGAAGGAATTCGAGATTCCGTCGAGTACAGTGCAGCGGGCGGACTCTATACGGCGAGAGACTCTTCTCTCGAGCCCGACCTTGTGGGATCCGGTTTTTTTCGCGCTCGCAAATTTTTATGCTCACCTCGCCGGCCGCACACGTACGTCTCTCTTTCTCTCTCTTTCTCTCCTCGCTCACGTTTTTCTCTTTTCCGCCTACTTGCACTCTTTCGTACTCATTGCGCGACTCTTGCCTCGTCTCTTGTCTTTGTCCGTCTCTGCTAGCCGTGGTGTGTGCTGCCCGAGGGGGAGGATCTGCACCGGGAGCTGCATTCTCATGCAGTCGAAGATGCAGCGCGCGCGGAAAAAATTGCACACATCGCTGAGCGACTACGCGCGGAATAGGTAAAGTGACTTTCGTCGATTTGCATTCATGAGGACGACAGTACGTGCGCGCACGCGTATACGATGCTGGTTTACACGCGCAGACTTACTTTACGCGAGTGCGAACGTATAAGTTTTATTTTTATACTAAACAATTTTTAGTCGACTTGTATATTAGCTGCGTTTTTGAAAATACGGAACACTTTTATAGTTTCAGGAGAATTAATTTTAAAACACAGAGTCAGAGTTTTAAAGTGCCGAGTGTGATAATTACGATGATAATTATTGTTATTATTATTATAGCCAATGCTGAAGTGCGCGACAAACAGTATAAAGCAGTATAATTTCATTAAAAGCGGAATTTGCTTTTAAAGCCCCAGTAATAACCACTTCTCATTATCACGCTTATTTAAAAACTTTTTTCTCCTCGCATATATATGTTGCTACTTTATAGCTCGGCATATTTTTAACATTCAAATTCAGCGACTAACGCGCGAGCCATATAAATTTTTCCTGATATATATTTTCATGCACATTTTTAAAATATATATTATACGTGTGTGTAGCGCGCGCGAATGCATAAGAATATATTACTGCGGAAAATTTGAATGGACCTCGAGAAGACGGTAAAAAGACTCGAGACTGGCATATGCGCGCAGACTCGAGCTGCAGGATAGTTTACGATCTTTTGCCCAAGGCCGTCGCGACCTAAAGTCGTGTGCGCGCACGAGCGACGCCTTTTTTGCCACTCATCGAGCTTTGTTACACTTTTCATTTCTTTATCGATTATAGGCCTTATTTATTGTTTCGAAATTCGCGCCGCGGCGGAATATAACACAATAAAATTTCGTTAATGATTTATCTGTCTCGATCCCAACATCAGCTGTAAAAGCAACGTTACTTCTCCCAATACACGATAATAAGTAGCAAAAATCTTATCGGTATACTTTTGTTACTTTGATTCGCATATAAATTTATTATATACTATATTTTCTACGGCCTCAAAGTAACGACGAATCCTCTAAAATGTCTGACTTTTGCTCTGAACCCTCAACAAATATTTCTTTACAAAATGGAAAATTTTTCTGAAAAACCAGCCAGCCCGTCCGTGCAAAAAAGCCCAGCACTCGGCAGCTTCACGACCTACATCGCCGCACGAATTCGGAAAAAGAGAAAAAAAGAGAGCCGCGCGCGTGAAGCACTGCCGAAAAGCCGAAAGAGTTGCGCGCGCCACCGACACATACCTGCGCGAAGGTCGTCTACGGGTCTCACACATGCGCTCGCGAATGACGTGGCGCGTATATACGTTGCGTGCGCGCTCGGCTGTGTCGTCGTCGTGCACTGCCGCAACGTGAGCGAGAAGAGGCTACGAGAAACGAGGGATGTGCAGAAAAAGAGCGAGAAACAGTGCGAGCCGCAAAATTCGAAAAAACTAAGTACTGTGTCTTATATCGTGTACTCTCTAAATGATAAATATAGTTAAAAAATTATCATTTCAGTAGTTAGAGCGGCAGTGCGGGCTCTATACTATTTCAGTAGTGCATATCTTGCAAACGTTAAAATTAATGTAGCCATCTTAAACAGTGCATTTATGCACCTTTATACTAATAAAAGAAAACGTAGGAAATATTGTCTTTATTATGGAAAACGCCGTTTATGCAAGTTCCGAATCCAGTCGCCAAAAGTGAATGGACCTGTGGAATTACTTTTTTTGTTGTCACTTCCGGTAAACCATTTTCCCACCTTTGTCAACAATTTAAATATACTTTATTGTGAAAGTGTACCCACATGAGTATCCTTGGGAGAATAAACGCAAAAAGTATCATAAGAAAAATCAGTTTCCCGTATACCGCTACAATATAAGGACGTTCGTATACAAGCATACTAGGGAAAAAGCGCAAACTCTTATCCAGACAGGAGGAAAGGTGTCGACAGGCGATTGATCTGGCCACGCGCGTGTGTGTATTTCTCCGAGCGGAAAAAGCGCGAGAAAAAGCGTGCATAACGCGGCGAAACTCTCTACATATACTTTGCTTATTATAAAAGTATCGCCCGCGTGTCGTTATTGCTCAATTAGCAGGGCATTTTGAAACTGATAGGAATGACAAGGCTCGCCGAGTGGTAGCACGCGCGTGGAAAAGTGTGCCTGGAAAATCATCGAAGCGAGCCGTGGCCGCCACATTTTCACGGCTCAGGGAGAGAGAGAACGTGCGAGGAAAAAGGGATTTGCCGCGGCGATAAATGGCGACGAAAATTAGATCGTTTCAATGCAAACGACGTGGGCGATTGCCCCGCGCTGCGAGCGCGCGCTGTGTTTACGAGCGAGGGAAAGGAGGGAAATTGAATATTTTAATCGGTTCGCACGCTCCCATCGAGAAACCCTCATTGTAGTAGTATACCGAGAAGCTCGGTCCCGTGAACGATGTGTCACTTGACAATTATTTAGACGATGCTCATTTATTTTACTGCCTTAATTCTACTAGTTTTACCCTCCCTGGCTTTTATACTCTATATTAGCATTCTAATATTAAGCTCTTGTTCTTAAATTTACTCATCTCGAATGACGTAAGCCTAATTTATTATATGGAAGTCGGAAATACTTTGAATCCTCATAACTGAAAGACCGATGATTCAAAGCTGATGTTCTTTCTTTGGAATCTGTTTGATAATAGTGTGATTTGCATATTTAGGTGTTAACCTCGAAAAATATAGCCGAGTCGTTCGGCATCTATGGGCCATTTATGCCACGAAGTACGTACCCTAAACTCTAATGAATTACAGACCCTTCACTGCTGCGATCATTAAAGGAAGAACGAAAAAAGCCGGAGACGATGCTCACATGGTCCTCGTAAAATTCGTAATTAACGTCGGAGCTAATCGAGTTCTGCTAGAAAAAAAAACTGGAAGCGACGGCAGACTTGGAACAGAACAAAAAGTTATGGGAATATATTATAAATATATACTTGGTGGACCGACTAATGTGCATTGAATGGGAGTAAATTTATAGCCTACAAATTACATATACTATTTCTAACTACTCTTAATTTGGACTTACATAGATAATAATGACTGGCATAACAACGATATATAATTGAATCAAGGAGCGTCAACCCACTCTCTAATTATTTAATCAAGCAATTTTTACAAATGAAAAAAAAGTTTTGAAAAAAGAGCGACACGCAATCGTAACCGTATAAACAATAATAAAGTAAGAATGGGCGTGCAAACGATCTAAAAAACATCGTAGAAGAAACGTCAATTACTCATAGCCCGCAGAAACACGCCAGACGAGTAGGTAAGACAGGCAGCCATCAAGATTAGCGTCGGTAATTTTTTGGCTGGCTCGCGGCCGGAAGCAAAAAAACGACCTTCCGCGGACAATTACGAGTCATTAGGCACAGGAGCCGAGTGGGCATTTCGGGGGGCCCGGCGAAAACAGCAGAAAGTCGCCGCCAGCCGGTGATATCATTACGTCGCATCGCTCGTTCCCTCCCGTCGTGCGCATTCCGTGAAGGTAACCTTTACACACGCTTCTCGTTTTACGGGCCCGCCGCGCGTGTCTTCCGGGGGCTGCAAGCTGCATGTAATTTATCGCCGAATTATACATTGTTCTTCGGACAAAAGCGCGCCGCGGGTGGAGTAGAGCAGACCGCAGGTTCCTTTCTTTTCCCTCTTTTTTTTTTATCGTCGGGCTAATTTTAAGAATCGGCCGTGCTTTGACAAGTAATTACACTTTGCTTTATATGGTCGATGCGCGCGCGATGCCCCTTCCTCGACCATTTATTTGAGATGCGGGGCTAAAAATAGATTTAACGCGCGACCGTAAAGCCAGTTTATTGATATTAAATTAACTGGGACGTTGCATCTGCTTTTGAGCTCCGCTTCTGTGCATTTTATCGATGATATAATGCCGTAAAGTTGAACGACGCGCGTTTCTCGTCAAACGAATCAAGCCTCCGTTTGTCCACTTGTAAAACAGTATTCGCAACTGCAGCTTTGGAATATTGTTATTATATACTTTCAAACATATATGCGGTATTTTTGAAAATGTTGACCTTCGTAGAAAGAACGACGGGCGACGGAGCCAAAGCGTTAAGGTCACTTGACCACGGAATTTCACCAAATATAGATATATAAATTTATAAATATTCGAGAACCGAATTGGGCAGAACATGGTCAAAGTCATTGTATATGTATATACAATTCGCTCAATGAGTTAACGTGAAATTACACTAAATTAATGGGAATTCCCATCGCGAGCAGTGAAAATACCGCGTCGAACCAGAGGTTAAAGATCGATATAACAGAGTCGGTGCTCATCTCTCGGCGTTTTTGACGAACCGGTGACGGCTGGCAGTTTCGCGCGGACCACGGCGGCGGCGGCGGAATGAAAACGGGGTCCGCTCGCGCTCGGCGAGCCGACCTTGGACCCTCGCGATGAGTCCTTGGCTGCGTGGAATGCGGAGCGCACCGGGGAGATCCGGCTGCTGCAGCAGCGCCGGCGTTCTGTTCAGGTATAGAGAGAGAGAGAGAGAGTCGTTCGCTCGCTCCTCTCTTCTCATCCTCCCTCTCTTTCTCTCGCGGCCAGTAGTCGTCCGTTCGCGGATTTCCTTCCTTCGAGAGGATCCCTGGCATCCCAGCTATTTCCGATTCCCCCACGCTTTTAATCGGAGCGAATCATTTCATTTGGATATATCCTCCGGAGTGGGGATAAGGTGTAATGGCTTTGAGAGTATATAGCAGTGCAGCAAAAACTCGCTGGGTATAGCACAAACACCTTGCCTGATTAATGATAATGAGCCGCAGGTTTATCAGTTACCGGCTGCCAGAGCTTTACTACTTTGTTTACCCGTGATTAATTGCCGAGCAACTTTATCGTCCAACGACTGATGACGGGGCACTTTCTTTCCGGAGAAAAACTCCAGCTCCCTGAATTTCCAGTTAGTTTCGAGCACATTGTATGGTTTTTTTTTTACTCCAAATTGCCACTTGTCAACGGTATATATCGATATTTTATGGCTGTCGGATTATCCAACGAAACTCGAACGTAATAAGTACGACATTTTCTCGCGCCCGGCAACCAGAGAGAAAGACTGTATCCAACGATTATCGGTCTTTATACCTAGTCCAACACCTGCTTCAATCGCGCGCCCACCGCGACCGCGTCCCACGAATCCCGCAGTCGAGAATTGAAATTATCGCCGCGCGCGCAGCTGCCCCTTCTCTCTTTCAGCGACGAGGAAAAGGAGAGCGAAAATATATATACGAACACATGATGTGTATAACGCACAAACAGAGGCGCGAGGGCGAATTAAACGGAAGCCCGGAGAGGAAAAAGAAGGAGATAAAAAGGAGTGTGTATAGAGATCGAGCGAATTTCTCACTCGCGCGCACACGCGAAGAACGAGCTGCTGCTGCTGCTGCAGATGCAGAGCGGGCGGCAGCACCGCGCGGAAACAGGTTCGTCCAGTCGCGCGTGTAGGCATATACATATATGCGCACACAGGCACGCGCACGCGCAGATGCAGAGAAAGAAAGAAATATACCCGCAGCGCGCACCTTCACACTGACACTTGACGTCATGGCGCTCGCCGCACGATATGTTGGGGTGCTATAAGCGTGACTTTTTCTCGCGTTAAATTTAACGCTCTGCTCTATACCTATTATATGAGCCTGTCTTTGACTCGCAAAGTTACACTTTGCGCTGATTTGAATTTCTACGAGATTAGATTTCATAACGCATATACTGGTATATTTTCAATAAGCTTTTGGACGTGAATTTGTATAACTTTCCGCTGGCTGCGAGATTACGCGTCAATAACATACACGGCTATGCGAGAAGGCGCGCGGCGCGAAAAGAGGAAGAAAAGGTCGCGCGTCATCGCGATACGAGAGCGGGTTAGTGGTTAAAATCCGAATCCGGTCTCGGTGTGTTATTGCCTCGATAAGGAAATCCTCGGCTGCGGTGTCGCGCCTCGTCCCAAGCTGACCAATACTCGAAAGAAGCTGCTAGCGACATCAGAAGAGCAACGGTTTTCTTTTCGAAATTGCGTGCTGCGCTCTTTTTTACAGCCACATGCAACGAGAAATCGGTATAATGCGTAAGAACAAGCCGCCCGCCGAATCTGGGCCGCTTTTGTTGCGATAACGAGCGTTTTTGTGAAATACACTCTTACACAATGTAATGTATTAAGCGCGCGCGTGCGCGTAATAATGACGTTTTCTGCCTCTCCTGTAAAACATATCACTTGTATCTGCGGCGTGCACTGCCGAGAATGTGACCTTACTCAATTAAGCACGCTCTTCAACGGTAACTTTCTGAAGGAAAAAAACCATCGACTACTGTATATCGCGCAATTTGTATAAGATGATCGTTGCGAGCTGCAGCAGCAAAAAACACGACTTTCAAGCCGCGTCGAGAGCGCTGCCTCTTTCGGATGTATTCTACAGCTCCCTCCGCTTGGCTCCTCGGGCGATGGGCATCATCGCTGGCTCTTTAATGGTTCGCGTGTGCCTCGAAAAATAGCCGGGCCATCTAGTCGCGCGTTTCACACGTGAAATATCGCACAATCCGCGAGAGCAAATGACAATGATTAGCGCGGTAATGATGCGGCCGCGATGACGAAATCCGACGCATAACTCGTGGAATTAGCTCGCTTCTTGCCGGCTGGTCCGAGAGCGAGGTACACGGTGCTCTGTAATTATTGGCCCTTAAAGCAATGATGTACTTATGTTTGCCTGTCGAAAGCGTTGCGTCTCGCTTCTTCTATTTACCTACCTCCCTAATAATGGCCAGTTGAGAAAAGCCAAGTGCCACAGTCAAGTCGATGTATCGTATATAATTTAGCCTTTTATTGGGCGGCCAGAAAATATATTTGCCCGTAAATTTTCAATGGCCACGTTAAATAGAATAAGTTGTGTACAAAACTAAAGATGCTAAAGTGTTGTGTGTTTCATGGTCAGAATCGGATCGGCAATAGAACTTATTAAGGTGTCAATATATCAACCAAGAATTGATTATATACAAATATATTATGTATATACGATCATGTAATTGACTTTCAGAGAAATTTCATTCATGTGGTTGGCTGTTATGAAGCTCACAGGCGGCCGTGTTTCAGCACCGCCACACTTCTTTTTAACGCTCCTCAGCGGTCCAGCTGCGACCAATAAAATGCGCACACGCGCGCGTGCTCCGAAAAAGTATATATTCCGCGCACGGTCGGTTCTTGGCGCGTTTTGCTCTTAAACAACGAGTCTTTCCTTTTTCTTGGGTTGAGACGCGGCTACGTTTGTTGTGAATTTGAATACATACTTGCGGCACTCTCGTGCATGCGTATATATATGTATCCGCGGGCGGCGCGCGAAGCGTCGAATAAGGACGTAGAGGCGGACTCTGAAAAGGCATTCACCCTTCGGTGAAAGTACCTGCATGAGTAAATATAAGCGCAGCGCTCGATCGGTTGCGGCGCGCGCTCGCGGCTCACCGCGGCTTCCTGCGTAAATTCTCTACAGATTGTCACGAGGCTGCGTTGTCTTTTTATATACACAACTCTGCAAGAGGTCTAATACCGTTCAAGTCGTTGTAGACGTCTACGACTAAAGGAGAAAGAAGCTTTTTAAATTTCCAGATTTTAGAAAATTTTTGTGGTAATTGATTGGTTAGCTATTATTAGTGAACGAGTAATATACTCAGTGAAAGTGTCAAGTATTTTTAAATTCGATAAACGGTTACATTTAATTTTTAGTCTCAAAATTATATACCACGTGCCTATAGTTTTGAAATCAGTTTAATTTTATGAAATTATCCGTTTTAGAACCCTAATTTGGAAATACTACTGCGATGTAAAGTAGCAGTTGTTGTTGCTAATATGTTACCTTTGATTATATATGTATTATGTAACGCTGCACGATTTCTTGTAGTTTTGTGTTGCACAGTGAAAATTTTCACGTTTCTTGTTTTATGGCTCAACCGAAAAATACGAATCTTACGATTTTTCCACTTTATAATAACCTAAAATTAAATTTTGAGCTGCAATAGTTGAGCAACATTGTGATTCGCATAAAATATTCCAAATTTCGAGTTTCGAAACATTCATTTACTATATGGACTGGTCTTTTTTAAACAAGAGAAAGATATAGATGGAAAAGATTAGATAGGTCCAAGTCTGATTCCTTTTTCAATTTAAACGTGCTTCAACACAACAATGGTCTCAAAGAGAGGTGGATCGGTTATTATACTGACAAACGCTAACAATAGCGACAAATGAGTTTGGGAGAGGAAAAAAATGGCAGAGAAAATGAAAAACAGGTGAAAGGGAGAACAAGATAGGCGTAGAAAAAAGGAGGAAGAAAGAAAGAGAAAGAGAGCGGGGGCTTGAAGAAAAAAAGAGCCTAACGAGTTTTATGTCGGACATTAAAAGGGAACTTTCAAGTTTGTAAATTAGCTCCATTATCTTACGACAAGGTAGAGGCACGGCGAAAAAAGGCAGAGGTGGAGGCGCGTTGGCCGCGAGCGTCCCGAAGCCGAGGCCGCAGGTATAGCGAAAAGAAGAAGACGGAGAAAACGGGCTATTCTCTCTTGAATTCAGCCCGACACTATCGCCGAGCCTATAAGAGAAAAGCGAACTAGAGGAGAGATTGAAATTACAAAACAAACGCGAGCCGTTGTCCCAGTTTTTAATGGAAATACTCACAGTCTAATTTCCCTCTCAATGCTTTTTCATTTTTCCTATTCTACGAATAATTCTCCCTACCATTCAATATTTTTCCAACTCCCTTGTATTATTGGCTCTTTCTATTTGACCATCAGATCTAAAGTTCATGCAGATTCGGTATATAAGTTCCCAAATAACCCTCTTTGATGTTTATTTTCATATTTGACGAGAGAAATTGTATACCCTTATATAGATATTATGCCAAATGGCAGAGACGTTTATTATTACCGTTTTAATAATTTAAAACTTATATTATCCAACATTACATAAACATAAATGTCAATGAAAATTTAATCAAAGCAGAGTAAGAAGACTGAAAAAATTAATTTTTAATAAGCTTCGTTCATTTTTAACGTCACGGGTTTCTAACTGTAAACTGCTTTTATTTTTGAAAAAATATAAAAACCTGCTTTGCGAAATGCAGAATCAATTCAATTTTCTCTCATTTTACTGCAATTCACTCAATTATCGTCACATATTCTGCGAAAATTGAATAAAATTAAATTTTGAATTAAATTTTAAATTATACTCTCTTTACTCGACTCATATCTGCTGTTAATAATGGTAAAAATATAAAACTTTTTTTTTATCAAAGAATTCTGATTGCAAACCTATATCTATATATAATATCTATATACTACATTCTTTTGTAGTTAGAGCAAAAAATCTTTTAAAACAGCAAATGTCAAGAGTTTTAAATCTCTTTCCGACTTTTTTTACGTACAGATATAATTATAAAACACCACAAGAATACTGTCTCTATCTATGCTGATAAACGTAAGTATTTTTCTTGATGTTTCCAATATTTTCTTACCTATATCTACACTATTTATTCTACCTAGCATCGGTAAATTTCTCACTATCGTTAATTTCCGTTCCTATACAGCCGATAACGGATAGGAAAAATACTCCACAAGAGAAACAGTCAGGTTTAATGAAAAAAAAAATGAAGAAACGGTCATTGGGGCAGCAGCGCGCTCGCATTGTTTATACAAAAAATCGCTTTCTAAGCGACTATTATTAGCCGAGACGATAAACTAGCAAAGGAGAACGAGTAAGAGGAAGAGAGAAGTGGGGGAAGAGAGAGAGAGAGTGAGAGAAGTCAAAGACGAAAAAGAAAGAGGCGATAAGAACGCAGCACGAGCTTTTATCAAATCTCTCTTTCCCACTCTCTTCACCCTCAGCACTCGACACTCGCTCGTTATTACACGACAATGCGAGCGAGGAGACAATGACAGATGCAAACCTACACCGCGTATCGTCAGCGTAGCCGCAGCGGTGCAATGATCGGAGCGTATAGAAACAGCATGATGTTTTTAAACGCTTTCAATTTCAAGTCTATTTTATAAGTCGTCTATCAGTATACATATGATATACGCAATAAAGAACGCTTTCACTGTATAAATAAATAAAAGAATAAAATGGAAATGATAAATTTCTTCCTTATTTATATCTTGATAATCTTATTTTAATAATAGGCTAATGAATATAGAGTTAAAAAATAGTGATTTAATAATATGAAAATGAGATGGAATCTTTAATGAGGCATACAATAAAATCTACATAATAGAATCCCCGCAGTTATGTATTTGTCACATATATGTATGAAATATCAACTGCGTAGATTTTCTCCAGCAGCGCGAGTTTCTCTCGGAGCGTAAACAATAAATTTCTCTCTCTCAAAAGGTTCATTCCCCTCTTCCTCCATCTCTGTCTCTCGCTTCTCTCTCTATGTGTGTATAGGGGCGCGCATAAAGGCAGGCGCATCTTTGAAAAGCCAAACTATACGACTGCGCAACGGCGCTCCGCATCGAGAAGGACAGGCACATAACATGAGCGATAGACGCGGAGAGGCCATATAGGTATGTATCGAGGATCGAATCGGAGCTACGTGCGCGCGCGTTCGCTCGCGAGTCCATTAACATATTAAATGGTCGATCGGCGCGAGCATATACACACACAGAGAGAGAGAAGCGAGAGAGAAAACGCCCGGCGACTTGACACGCACGAGCTTCGCGCTCGCCGCTGCTGACACTCATGGAGCACACACACACACAGAGCGAGCTTCAAACGCGAGTCGTTGACCGCGCATAAAATGCGAACGAGCGCTTAGCGCGCGAGCAAGACGGAGATAGGCGCGCAACCAACAGAGAGAGAGAAGAAGGAGAACAGTGGCGGGACTAGGGACCGACGGTCCCCCTTTCGCTCGCTCGCGATCCATGTGTCTTTTCTTCGCGCTGACCGACTGCCGAAAATCGAACGCACGCTCGCGATCGTGCCTCCCATGTTTATACCAGCGCGCTCGTGATGTGTGCACCGAATACGACTATTTTTTTTTTCTCTCTAAGGCGGCCAGCCCGAGGAGGCGTTGGCTTTTATACACATAGCTCTCCGGCGGATTTACGTAACGCCGAGTGATGCATGGCGCGGATGAAAGTGGATTTTGTTTTCTGGCGCTCGCGCGCGCGGGAAAAAGAAGGAATTTTCCTCCTTCCGAGAGAGCTGCCTTTTTTACAAAATATGCTAATGCCAATGCCTCTATACACCGCTGACATATCTGGCGGGAAAAGAACCGTTATACTCAACGTAATAGAAGCGGCATCGTTAAATTCTTCTGTTTTTTCCGCCTATTAATAATACTCCAACAACAATATAGCTGCACACACTCGAGCGCATAAATCTGACGCGTGATAACTTTACTGTTATTAATACAGTCATTATTAACGATTTTACGAGCGTTTAGCATAATGCATCAATGGCTAATGACCCCATGTAGTAAATCCTTCTGCGTGGCAGCCTGTCCGTGCAGCAAATACATGAAATCGATGAGAATTTTTCTGAGCGGCAATAACAAAGGTCTCGAGTAAAGGACAAACTCGATTCGAATTTCCTTATAAGTTATATACAGGCACGATTGTAATCTCGTTACCGCAAGTGTGGTGGGCTAAGGGCGTCTCTTACACGCAAATTCTTTCTCCTGCTAAAGAGAGATCGGCAACGCGTGTGCATGTATTCATATGCAGAGAGAAAGAGAGACAGTGGTATTGCTCAACCACTGCACACAGCAGCGGCGCAATCTCACGCGAGAGCTGTCCAGCTGCTCTTATATACCAGTGCTTTGCGCGAGGGAAACATTAGACTCGAAAAAAGGCTGGAGGTGAAAGTAAAATAAGATTTCGGAAAGAATAGTTTGTGGTTGTTTGTGTATTTTGCAGATTATCTGCGCGAAGCGCGGTCATGTAAACAGAGAAAATTTGAGTTGCAAAAGGAGAGCGAGTATAGCCGTCCCGCAGAGAGCAAAGTGATGGGTTAGGAAAGAAAGTCAATTAGATGCGCAGTATAGAGCTGCACTGGAGTTAGGTAAGGCTTTTCGAGGTTAGCCGCAATACTACCGAGAAGCTACCTATATACATATAACGTTTGAATCAAAGAGCGCATATATCCGCAAAGGATCGCCAGGCTCATTATGCTGGCGCCACAGTCTCACCTCTCGCGTGTGCGAATTTGAATTTCGCGATCACCGCATCTTCGCCTACCCACCCTATATATATATTCCCCCCCGAGGAAATGTTTAAATGTATTACATGCTGAAAGAGAGCCAATAACACAGCTGTGGTTGAGGTCAAGCGAAATTTCAGCTTGGAAGTCCTTTATTTTCGATCGCAATTTATCACTATACACCCATCGCGTACAAATAATCCCAAAATATTTTCCTTGGCTCGCAGCGCGATCGTTAAAAAACAAAATACAAAAGCTCTCTCGCTCTTATCGTGGGCATCTCGCGAAATCGCATAATAATGGACCGCGACGACGTCATATAAGTCGTTTTTTTCGACTCCTATATATCCCTCGCTCTGAAAAGAGCATCATCAGCGGGCGAAAGGGAGAACCGGAATTCCTATTTACCCGGGGCGGGCACGTGTGCGGCGTGAAAGGGGTCCGTCTCTCTGTATAAAAAGAGGCCCCTTCAAGTAACCCCTCTCCTCTCTCTTTTTTTTCTTTTTCTCGCGGTTGCAGAGTCCAGTTGTTGCAGAGCCTCGTGACTCGGCGCTTTCTGCGGTCTTCTCGCGAAACGTCGGCGGCGACGACCGAGCACTTGTTGACTCGCTGACTGACTAAACTAATGACATCGTTACTGACTGCCCTGGGCCTCTCGCTTTGTGCACGCCAGCCTCTTCTCTCTTATTCGCGCTCTCCCCCCCTTAATCCTCCATTCATTCCCTTTTTTTTCGACGCTCCGTTTTCGCACTCTAGCCTATGGCTCACGTGCCATTGTGGGCCCTCGAGTGCAATGTAAGAAGGGAATGAATATATCTTTCTTATAGTATAGATATGTTAACTCGCTGCTCTTTGCTTTTTTTCAAAGCTTTACGAGCCAGAGTCGCGGTAAATAAAGTTATTTCAATAAACGTCAGCGATATATAGATGAAAGTAAGCGCGTATATATGTGAGGGAGTATAAATCAATTTCTCCTACGGAGAAAAATGATAGCGTAATGTCAACAGGAATTACCATGATATATATATCAAGCATCTTAATAATGTTGTTTTACCGCGGCATTATCGCAGTTATGTAATCTGCGCCAAGTTTCAAAAACTATGCCGGGTTCAAGGAACCTTTCCTTCACCAATCACATCGGCCGCACTTATCTTACTAACTTTACAGCAAATAAGGCGCTATCGCATTACTATATAGCTGATACCCCCCCCCCTCTCTCTCTTTCTCGCGGCTCGTGAAAAAGGCTTATAACGTATATATATATGTATCAAGTGCTTTCGTCGTCTCTCGGCATGTTGGCCGCATCGTTATCTTGCTAATTTTTAGCTATAACATCCCGGCGCTTGGAAAGTGAATTTTCACCTGATTACTATCAAAACGGGCGTTTACGTAAAATTATATCTGCGTATACGCAACAGCTGGCTCTTGCATGTTAACAATGAAAACTCGAGCCATTCGCAACGCCGTGTGTATAAAGTTACAGTCTCGAAATGACACCTCAACCATCATGAGCGACACACGAGAACTTCCCTCTCTCACTCCCATTACATTCCTCTGCAATTTCTGTGTTTTTATCTCCGCGTTCCGCGAGCAGATATACGACAAAGTTCATTATCAGCGTGTCTATCTAATCGCCAGATGTGGACTAGTAAAATTTCACTCTGTTCTCTCTCTTTTTAAAGTGTATATAGGCAGCGACCGAAAAGTGGCACTATGTATACTCGGGTGTTTTATTAGCGCGCAGGAATCCAAACGACTACACCCGCGGATAAAAGCATGCAAACAGCGCTTCTATAGTACATCTCCATCTCTTTTTTCCTCGCCTCGTTCCCGCTTAGACGCACGCATGCAAATTCACACGCGCTTGCGGCTCGTATATCTGCTTTTACACATGCTCACTCGTCCGTCTATTTCTTTCTCCCTCCCCTCCTCCTCCGCTCAGCCACGCTCTTCGCGATTGTCTTATCGCACTCTCTTTCTCTCTCTCTCTCTCCTCTCCTTGCTCGACTTTATATAACCCTCTCTCTCTCTCTTTCTTTCGTGCTCGACTTTTCTTATTCCTTCTGCGTGCTTACTTTCTCCGGTTTCTCTTTCTCTCCTACGCTTCTATTCAGCTCGGCGCTGCGTGTATCTTGCTCTTTCTCTCTTTCCTTTCCGAACTTTTATTTCGAGCCTCAGTCGCGCCAGCAGCGATCTATCTGCGGCCGCTTGTCTTTCTCTCTCTTTCTCTGGCTCACTCGCTAGCGCGCACGTTACATATTACAATAGGCCGCAATGCAAAACGCGATTGCGTGTGCGCGCACGAGTGTGTCGGAGTCGCTCCAGTCGTTCGTTCCGACGTCGAAATCGCTTTTCTAGCCGTATAGCTGTGCTCTATGTGCTCGCCCGCCGCCGCCGCCGCGCTGCCTCGTGCTCCAAGCGAGCGTTACGCAACCGCGTTCGCTAGCTAGCTTAGCTCGTTCGAAGAAAAAACGCCCAGAGGAAAAAAGAAGCGAGCTGTGCTCTCTCCCTCTTTCTCACTCGCGTGCTGCGCGCTGCCTATCCGTACAGAAAATAACGAAACACACACGCACAAACAGTTGCTCTGTAGTGTGTACCGTTCGCTGGGTTATAACGTTGATGGGAAAAATCAATGGGGATTTTAATGGCGCGCGGGAATATAATATCAGTTACACGGCCCGGCCCCCTGTGCACGGAGCCTTTTTTATATTTAGTTTGATTGAAATTCGCTGATTGGAGAGTCGAATTACGAATGAATCATCGCGCGGCCGACTTTGATTGCTTTCGAACGGCAGCCCATTCCAAATACACGCCTGATAATAATGCGTAATATACAAGAGGTTATATTTGCTACATGAAAATTCGATAAAAATTATATACATCACAAAGTCACTGCGATGTATATTTGTCAAAAGTTGGCACGCACTCCATGTTAGGAAGAAGGCTGAACCACAAAAAAGCGGCAGCGACGAGCGAGCGCACGGAATGGCCGCTGGAAAAGCTCCAGACGAGCAGCGAGCTTTTCCTCGCTATAGCGCGCGGGGCCGAGAGTTGCTAGCAATAAATACGAAGACAATTGCAAATAATGAAAAGGAATTGTTGTGTAATTTGTTGTGTGTCGCGAACGTGCGGAGCGTATATTGCCCGCACAGAGTCGGAGCGAGCGCACACACATATACACGCGCGAGGTGCATTAGTGGTGGGCCGTTCGCTCGCTCGCTGCGAGCGGAGAGCGCGAGCCGAGAGTTCAACGATCTCCCTCCCTCTGTCTTTCTTTCGTTTTCTCCTCCGAACGAACGACCACACGACTCTCCGTCTTTTTTCTCTCGCTCGCTCGCTCGCTCGCCGGGCTCGCCGAACTCTCTCGCGTCTCTCTTCCTCTTGCGCGCGCGCTGGCCCTCTCGTAATCCCATTCAGCGCGCGCGTTTCTTTCCACGGGCACCTTTTTTAAATTTAGATTAAATTACGTTCCACGTTGGATTGGAATTTTCTCCGCGAGAATATTATATGGTTCGTGTTGTTGTTGCTTATCGTTGTTTAGCAGGAGGAATGACGCGCCAGTAGTAGTAGTTTCATTTGAGGAGAGTTAGTTTTTTTTTTCTTATATTCAATTTGATTCGATGAGTGACGCAAGATTACTCGTGTATCAAAAACTATTCAACGTTCCGAGTATATACCGACCCGACCGCGATGTCATTAACACCTACCGGCTTGATATGCTTCAATTAATCAAATATTTTCATTAGGTCTGTGATTAAAATCAAATGTTAATGTTTTTTCAAGATAAGAACACGCTGAAACTTACACTTATGCGTATACTGTAAAGTTTCAAATAAACCGCACGATAACAATCGAGGATTATAATTTTTCTCAAAAAACGCGCGGCTTTCGAGATTGTGGAAATATTATCAATTAAAGTAACGTCTCTCCCCTTGACAACTGGATAACTCTCCTAGTATTAAAAGGAAAATTGATTGACAATAAAAAGAAGTTGAGCAATTAGAGGCTAAGCACACAAAGCGAGCGAGCGGACACGAGAGGCCGGTCTATAGGGGAAAAACCATCCGTGAAATCTTCTCGTTAATCTTTGCGCCAGCTCTTTCTCTGCCGAGCGGCCAGCCGAGCTATTTTACCGCGCCCATAGACTCTACACGTGTTAAAAAAGTCCGGGGGGTCTCTCTCTCTCCTCTCTCGTCTTTTTTCACGCCGTCTCGGCGCGGCTTTGCCATCCGAGGCGCGCACACGGCTGAGAGCGCACGTCGACGGCTAGACGCTAATTCCGATTGGCCGGCGCGGGCTTTCGATCAAATTTACGGGGGTTCGTCGCCCGATGCTTGCCTCGCTTCTTCCGGCGAGCGGTGAAAGCTCCAGGGTAATTGAAAAATATTGGCAATCAGTTTTTTTATTTTTTTAATTAAAATAAGTCAGATCTAGTGAGAAAACTGAGTGAAATTATAAAGCTCTTTTATCTTCTCGAAAAATGCAGTATATGACGACAATGTTGAACTTACCACGCTGGGAGGAGTTTCAAGAAAATCAATCATTCACAATTGTGATTACCAACCTGAAACAGAAAAAAGGGAAATAGGCTATTAATTATTTAGTTTGAACTACAGAAGTAACTGTGTTTAATAAGAAATAAAATCATGTAAAGCTTTATAAGTAAAAAGGAAAAAAAACAATGATATTCGTTCATTGTTTTTCTAATATTAACTGGTTGTGACTCGTGCTCGGTCGCGTAATAAAAAAGTATGATTCAACCGACATATAAATTTTAAATTATTGTTTCATATTTGCATGTGAGCATCCAAGTCAAATGAGAATGACAATGTTAATTAATTACTATTAAACCATGACATATATTTAACGAGTCCGATATATTCCGAGACTACTCCCAATCAAGCATTTCTACGTGACTTGAAGACGCGACCATTTAAACAAATTAGCATCACTACACTTTAAATAAAATATAAATAATAAGGCAATATTGTTGAACAAACTATATATATTTCTGCAAAAAGCCCATTAACTTGATGGTCAATAAAAAGGCTCTTTTAGCATCAGCTCGCATTCGAAACAGCGCATATCCGCCCACAGCGGCGAACGAAAAATCGAAAATCCCAGGCAGCATACACTGGCCGCGTCTTTGAGAAATCATTGCTGCGTCCTTGTCGGCGCGCGTGTGCACAGGCGTATACGGCGAACTCTCACTCTCGCGTGGAGCGGAAAAAAGGAGGAAAGAGAGGAGCCGGAGAGTGCAGCGACCGATATTCAAGAAATTTCCGATCGATACGAGCGAGCTGCCTGGCCGACCCTGCGCGCTCCTTATCTACTGGGAATCCTTGTCGGATCTTCCGAGCGAACGAGAGAGCCGCAGCGCACTACTGGCCTTTTAAACCCGCCTCCTCTTCTCTCCGCTCTTTCTTTCTTTATATACCCGCGGAATTCTCTTATTTCGATTGATATTATTTCTTCAAAGCAAACAGCTCAATAAAAATCCGCCACCCCGAGCCTTACCGACAAAATAAACCGAAAATTCAAAAAGTCTGAAATATGAGGTCTGTTGGGAGAGTAGGTGTTCCTCGTGAAAAGAGAAAAACAAAAATCTCTTTGAAAAAGCAAAGTGTCAGTGCAGCAGCCTGGGCAGGCTTTTGCTTTACACAAAGCTCGCACATTATACGTTCCCACGCTCGCGCTGACTTAGTGACACATATAATAATCCCCAAAATTATCTACGGAAAAAAAGCGAGCGCGCGACGTATAAGATAAATAATACACGCGACAAAAATGTATCTCCTTTTTCTCAAGGACTAGTTCCACTTATATACACGCGCACTTTTGCAAGCATATATATGCTCGAGCGCGCGAAGGCAGCAAAAATAAAGCAGCCGCATATATATCTCGCGGCCGAAAGAAACACAGAGCGCTCGTTTCTTTTCGGATTAGTAACACAAATGTTTAGGATCGCGGCCGAGGGAAAAAAGAATTAATTGAAATCCACTCTGATACGACGCATGCATGCACACAGAGCAACGAAATCATTATCTTTCTCTCTCTCGTTCCTTCTCCTTCTCTCTCCCGCCTCTCCGCGTCTCTTTCTCTCTTTCGGTCGCTCGGCAAAAAACCTTGAGAGCGATTTTTTCGGCTCTCGCCTCCTTTTTTCGCGCGTACGCGAGCGCTTTTGTTCTCTCTCTCTCTCTCTCTCTCCTCCGCGCGCTTGTAGATTCGACGACGCTGCAGCAACAGCGTATACGCCAGAGACGCGTGCGAGAGTGAGAGAGAGAGATAAAAAGCAGAAAAATACCAGCCCGTTGAACCTGTGCTCGCGAGAAATCTCGGCGAAGGTCATCGCAGACGACAAGACGGCAGCTTTTCGACGATCCGCCGCAATGATTTTCCCCACGAGCTGCCGGCGCCTAGACGCTATTTTAACGCGCGTGCGCGACATTTTTGCAAGTCGTTAGCGCGGTGGGCGCGCTTTCGACAAGAGCTACCCGTCATCTCGCGCTATTTCTCATTGCCGAGAAACGCGCGAAGAATGTTGGTCTATATATTCGTATATGAATTGTTTTTTTTTCAAAATCGACCAGAGAATTCCCCAGCTTCGGTGACTGGTTCGATTCTGCAGCGCAGGCGTGTATGAGTAACCGCGTTTCGAGGAAGAAGAAATTTTTAAAAAGGCAGCGCCTTAATTATTTTTACAACTTGATTGAAAAAACTGGAATTTTTGATAATTATCTCCCATTTGTATACCTTTTCCTGCGACATCAAACTTTCAAAAGCCTTGAAAAGCTTTAAAGTTTGTTCGTTTAATCGCGTACACGTGGCACTATCGTTATACTTAAACTTTAAGCTTGATAAAGTTGAAATTAAACAGTAGCTTCTGCAAAGCTCGCAGCAGCTTATTTTTACCGTAGAAATGTCAAGACGACGGTATAATCGAATGCCCGCGGGCGAACGAAAATAAAACTGAAATTCGTTCGGACGGATTAAATTAAACCCTCTCTCCGCGCGTCTCGTTTGTGCTTTCTCAACGAGGAAGCAAAATCTAACTAAAACAAATCCTAATCAGCTGGCTGTATCTACACAGCGCACTAATATACCTACACGCCCGATGGATCGAGCGGTCAGCAGTGCGATCGGCGCGTGCGTGCGCGAGAAAAAAGGCGCGAGCTGCGTGCGAGAGGGAGAGAGAAAGAGAGAGAGAGAGAGTTACGAGGCTGGCGCGTCGCGCGCCGTACAGAAATAAACCTAAGCCCTCTACGGAGGTGTTGAGTTGCCGAGTAAGCACGCGCGCGGGCAACTGTAGCGTCTAGAGCGACCACGCCACACACTACTGCTCGACATTTTCGCTGCATGCACATACGCCGCGCTACAGAAAAGCACCGATTCTTCTTTTCTCCGATTGCTTTTAATACTTCCATAATAATTACAATTGATTACGGTTACAATGAGATGTCAAAAATATAAAGTTCATTACGACAAAAGTAATCGCCATTTTCCGGTCTTTAGAAGAGCATTTTTTTTTTCTATACAGTATTACAAGTCACGAGACCCTACAACAATAGACCTCTAAGTGGATTGGATGGGACTTGAAGCAATTGTTTACCGCCTATCAGCCGCCATCTAAATCATCCGAAACAATAACAAAGTCACAAAGCCTATGG
The DNA here is from genome assembly GCA_900474315.1 of Torymus auratus. Lineage (NCBI taxonomy): Eukaryota > Metazoa > Arthropoda > Insecta > Hymenoptera > Torymidae > Torymus > Torymus auratus. Next base: position 55,756 of record UXGD01000399.1, read on the forward strand.
CTATAGCCGCACAATGCAGCTCGAAGCTAGAAGTTTCCCCCCTAGACGCACTCGAGACTATATATACTAGGCGCGGGGGCATTCGTCAGGGCTTGGCGACAACCAGGCCGCCCTCTAAATAATCTCATTGTCTCGGGCTGTCTCGTAAAAGCTCCCTCATTGTTAAATTAGTAGGTGACTCGCGTGCAAATACCGCGATCAGTCTAAACTAAAGCCCACGCGATCTTTGGCCCCCGGGGCTACGAAGAGAGGCAAAAAAAAGGAACACGTTTTGCATCGTTCTCTCACCCTCGTGCAGCTCATAAATAATCGTCAAACCACAGAGAGAGCGAGAGCAAAGGACGGACGCGAGGAGACGAGAGGCGGAGCGAACAAGAGAGAGAGACGTTGGCCAAGAGGCACAGCACGCTCTCGAAAATAAGTCTCATTTCGAAAAAAATCTTCTCGACGGAAGGAAGAGCTTTTGTGTTTCGCGCGCGAGCGGATAAATTTAGACTTTGAGGTGGCGATTTATTTGTTTATCGCGCAAACTTGAGAGGCCGCTATCATCGCGTGTGTTTGGTGCATTAAATTGTCATTGTACCGGCTTGATTAATGTGTAATAACTATATAACAGTGCGGAAGGCGGAAAAATTGCACGAACATTTATTCTGACGTGAAAAAATAAATCATACTTTTTGTTTGTCATTTGCCTCGTAAACAACGCATACTCCTCGACTTACCTCCTGTCATAACTGCACAAGACACGCGCTCTAAGCATATACCCCCGAAAATGTTTAAGCTCGCGACATTTTTACGACACATATTTCAAAGTATATATAAGCCCGCAAGTACACGAGTATAATAATCTGCGAAAAGTGTATCATCATTTCTAATTCCCCGCTGTCATGTCCGCGGCCGCTGCCAAGGCCAGCTGCACTTTGCATCGGCCGCATCTCTCTATTAATTCAAAGTGACAACGCCCGGCGACAGACTCGCGCAAAAAGCTGGCCGTCTCGACCTTGCAGTCCAGCCGAGTTTCGCATTTGTATAGGTGGAGCACTTCGTGCTCGCTAATCGGATCGGTTCTTCGCGAGAACAAACAGCGCCGTTGTGTGTCGGTTCTTCGCCGACGAGGAGGAGCATCGCTGCATGACGATGGGAACAGCGATGAGTGCATTTGCCCCCACGAGCGAGGAAACTGGGACGGAGCGTCGTGTGATGATGATAACACAGGCAGCCACTGTGCACATATTGTCGAGCCTCCGTGTGACTGACATGCAGAATAGTCCTTCTATTGTTAGCGCGCGCACCTTCATATCGATCATCGAGTGCGTTTTTGAAAAATCACTCGCTAGGTGTGTGGTGCTGCTGCGGTTTTTAATTAAAGGAAGCACGGACGGGATCTTTGAGAAGTGCAAACCGGTCGTTTCAGCCAACGGAATCCACGAAAGAAAAGGTGTCGCGTGTGACCTTCCCTCGAGCACAGTACTTGCAACGAGTATATTCGTCTTTCTCTTTCTCCCGAAATGATACCTCACACATGCGCCGCCACGCACGAGCCTGAATTATTACGTAATAATGATCTTAATTAATAATAACTCGCACCCACTTATCGATCAATCATAATACGAAGATAATGTACAAAGACACGGCCTGTGCGTGATCAGCGCACTTGTCTTTGTTCTCTTGCGCGCTCGTCCTTCAATTCGGCAGGTCCGGGAAACGCGGTTAGCCTCGAGGTTCAATCACTCCCGATATCGCGGCTTTAATTTATAACTCGGCTCATTAGCATTTTTCCGGCCCCTGTGTGTGTGTCTTTTTAACAAGGGCCTCCTCTCTCTTTCTCTCGCGCTCACTCTCATCAGCGTTTATTTTCGCCAACTTTTCCATATTATGTGCGCCAGATAAGCCAAGTATACTTTAATGGAGTTCGTAGCAGTCGGCAGCCGAGAGACGGATCGCGATTATATTTCGAAATTAATTCATATCTCCGCAAACTGGTTTTGAGAGCTGCGAAACGAAAAAAAAGAATGCCGAATGAATGGAGGGGCAATTAGAAAATAAGCTTTGAGCGCACAATGTTTTCGTCATTTTCATTAAAAGTGTGTTCGAGGAGATGATGATCGTCATCGCAAATCACACATATCAAGAGCTGTGTGTGTTATATCTACGCGCACGCGCTCTTTATGTCGTCTTTTACTTTCATCTGCGGCCCGCGTTTGTCCGGCCAGAGGAGAGCGAGCCGGCCGAGAGGGCATTTATTCAATTTGCCTTTTATCCCCGAACAAATGAGCAGACTAACGAGATGCTTTAGCAATAGGGATAGATAATAAGATAATTCGCGTTGCGCGCGCGCGCTCGCGTCCGAGAGAGAGGAGAGAAAGAGGAGAGTGCGACGGCCGGCTTTCGTGGGCTAGGTTAGGCTCATCGCTCGCAGTGGGGGAGCAACTGTTTTGTATCGCGCATTTATGAAGGAAGTCAAAATACGTCGGCCGTCCGCAATCGAATGGCGAGGACAAATCAAGTGGACTCGTGTGCGCACTTTTAAACTCGATCAGGCCCCGCACATATATATGCAACGATCGAGCGAGCCGAGTTTCATTAAGCGACATCGGATACGATACATGTTGTGTGCTCTCGGACCGTTGCCTTCGGATCGGGGGGAACCCACAGCTTCGATATATCGGCAGCTTTCACTATGCTGCAACTGCACTGCACGGTGCGCGCATCATCGCGCCCAGTCTGCCGCATAGTCCGTCTCTCTCGCCTCGCTATCGTTACACAATTTTTATGTATATCATATTTTTACACGTTCAATCCTATCAGCAAGCAAACTATATCGCGCACGATCGAGGAAAGTAGAGAGAGAGAGAGAAGCGATCGGGATAGAATGTGGGTATATATTCGAAACACACGGCCTGTTCTTGATAAATCAATGCGGCAGTTATTCGAAAACGAGTTTTAAACGGAAAAAAGCAGGAAACGAAAGCCCGTCCTCTCTGTGTATAGGTAAAAGGGGCCGCATTCCTCTGGTGTGGGGCATTAAAAGAAGCGCAAGATTTAGGGTTGAAGTCATCCCTCGGCGCGTACAGTATAGGTAGAGGCATATAGGCGCGGATTGACGATCCTCGGTGGCGGCCGGACCGATGACCGAGCGAGCGACGACCGGTTGGCTTTAAATCGACCATCAGAGAGGGAGAGAACTGAGAGAGCTATCCCTCGGCCCGTTGGTGCGCGCCGCTACAGTTCGCGTGAGACAGGTCAGTGACGCGTGATTCGCCGCCTCGACTGCAGCAGCAGCAGCAGCGTCAGTGATTCTTGGTGACTGCTGCGGCTGCTCGACGACTGGTTACCGGAGCGAGTGCAGTTGTCGACCCTTCTCTCTCTCTCTCTCTCTCTCTTGGTAATTTTCTCTCTTCGTATCCTTCGCTACTCCCCTTTCCTCTCTTTCAATTTTTATCCTTTCGCTCCCGCTGCTCTTTCTTATTATGCGCGTGCTGTGGACCTGTCCCTCGATATAGGCAGAGAGAGGGTCTATATCACACATGTAATACGCACACCTCTCGGGCACTTTTTACTGCCGTCGTGTACGAAAGGGCTTGATTTGCTCTTCCGCTCTCGGGCGCCGCGAATCAACTTCGGAGACCACCACTGCGCGCTCTCTCTTTCGCTGTTTTATTTATCTATAGAGAGGAGCAAGTGCACGTGCGGACGTCATTAAAGGTCTCCGGGAAAGGGCTAATTCAAGCTAGGAATGAAAATTATAAACTCTTCCGTTTGCGAGGAAAGATTAATTTATAAGGATTTATCTTCAATATTGAAAGAAGCAGGTTGCAAGAAGTGAGACTCGGAAAATACGAGTCAGCCAGCTGTTAAACAGGCCCTCGCGCTCGCGCGGGTTAATCGGCCGTCTCTCGGTCACTCGTCGCCCGCGTAAAACCGGCGCGCTCGTTCGAGGGCTCTTTGAAATATTTGCCGAACGCATAAATAAATCGGCGAAGGGCAGCGAGCGAGCGAGCAGGGACGGAAATAGCTGTCGCACCCGCCGCCGCACTGACGACGGAGGAGGAGCCGGGAAAGAAATAGAACTGCGCGCGAGCGTGTGTCATTGTTAAGAGATCATATCGACTGCGGATGCCACCCTGACCGTAGCCTTGTCGCGCTAACCGCCAGCTGCCCGTCTCTCTCTCTCTCTCCTTCCCGCGACACTCTTCTTCTCTATTTTCTCTGCGCTCACGCGTGGCCGCTTTTCTACTTTATATACTCGCGCGTCTCTCTCCCGCTAAATTATTCAGCTGGCTTTTCAAAAGGAAAACAAGCTTTATTTATTCCTTTTCCTTTATACAAGCATATAAATAAATTATCAATTTTCTGCACTTTTATCACGTGTCGAAGTTCATTATTATATCCGTTTCCTTATTACAATGTGAAACTTTAAGATTATTTTAAAGCTCCGCGTGTATAAATGAGTTTATTCATAAAATATATAAGTTGAAAAATCGAATCTTTTCATGGATTCGTATCGGTCGATTTTCAATTGCCGCGCGCGCGCTTTACAAGTATAATAAACGAGCTACGTGCGCGAGGACAACAATAAAAAGAAATCCTCTAGCTCGATGTCGAAAAAATATTCCGGAGCGAAGTATGTGCGTGTGATGCCGCTGCAGAAACGGTGTAATCCGCGTCGGTGCGGCCGTTCCTCCGTAATGAGCCCGCTTTATACTACTGCACTGGCGCGCAGTGTGTCCTTGAAAGCGCTAGTCTCTCTATCTCTCGGCTGCGGCTGCGCCGATGCCGTTGCAATTTACATATACAACAGCCGCGCGATGTGCAGCGCTTTGTGCGCGTATATATACACACTCGCTTGGAAGTTATATCGAGACACTTTGCACTTTTGTAGGATTAGATAGTGCTTGGTCATAATACGAGAAGGCGAATGAAAATTAGGGATAGAGCGATAGAAAAAGAGGCGACGGTATATATAACAGCGCGAGTTTTTGCGCACCGCGCGGTCAACGGAATCTAACGCTATATATAAAGGAAACGCCGAATTTTTCAGCCGGCGGTCGGCGTATCGAATGCGAAAAGTTACGTATAACGTCGAGAGGATATTGAACGCGAGCGAGTCGACAGCACACAAAGCCGAGGCCGCGGCTAACGGTAAAACCTCGAATACTCTTGGCGTGTGTGTGTGCCTCGTGGGCGGCGGTGCGACTTCCTACGCGCGTTAGAAAAGGCTGCGAGCTCTTCTAACAGTAAAACAGAGAGATAGAGCGAGCGGGCGACTAGCGGGCAACGCGCTCACGAAAAAAAGACACCACGCACACACAGGCGTCTAACGCTCGCTCACGCACCGGGCTATCGGGCCTCTTTATCTAACGCACCGACGCCGAGAGGGGGAGAGAGAGAGAGAGACGGTTACTGGTTTGCCCGCGCACGCTGCTGCTGCCGTCGCCTCGAATCTAGCGCGATTAACGGTACGCGGTTCAACTTGGTGATTTCGTCGCGTGCGTGTGCGGCTGTGTGCGTGCGTGCGCGCACGCGCCTCTCGACTTTCGTCGGTCAGCGCTCCGTCGAGCAAGCCGATATATAATACATTATTGTCCGCGTCTCGGTTACGTCGAGTCGCCCTTTCGAGAAATCCGGCTTGTAGTCAGACGATCCCCCTTTTTCCAGCATTTATTTTATTGTTTTCCTCCTCTATGCCGGATCGGTGCTGGCTTTTCCTCAAACGAGAATATGTTAACGAGGAATATTCTGGGATAAGTGGAATATTCGGAGATCTCGTGATTATGTAGCTTCGATGGTGTAATGTCATGTTGATCAACACTGACAAATGAACACAATGCTGCGATGAATTTAATTGTTTATGTAATGTTTAGTGCTGTGAGTAAAAATAATATGTCATTGTCCTTTCATTAACGAGAGATCAGAAATTCCGAGTGTGATGATGTCGATGAGCTCGAAAGACGGCTTTATAGGTGACAATCATCGAAACCAAACGCGCTCATCCTTATCATCGCGATGCATATACACGATGCACGTAGCACACGATGTACAGTGTTTTTGAAACAACTGTCATAAAAAGAGATAAGGTTCGGGCATATTGACACACGAATACTCCATTGAAAGCGGACGCAATACGTTTTCCTTATATACATTAGAATTTCTTTTTACTGCTCTGAGGATTCTCGATTTAAAGGCTATCACTAGTTATTCAGAAGCAAGCTTGTAAATCACTTTTCATCATCGCTTATTTTCTGTCAAATAAACCTACTCTACACGAAATATTCCATTTTACAAGATACAAACTTGAAAAATTCGCACCGTTGTTTTCTGTACTATATAATATTGATTTTTGTTTGATATAATTGCTATAGACTGAAAAAAAGTATATGAAATCTGACAATATATTAGTTCCTACAGCAATAAAAGTATAGTTGTCGGCCTATACCGATACGGTATAGCTGTGGCAACTATACCCGTATTGCTCTATTGTGGTTTCGGTCCTGGAAAGATTCAGTGTACTAAATCTCACGGTAATATCTTACCGTGAGACT
>UXGD01000400.1:0-62280 GCA_900474315.1 Torymus auratus
TGTCTTGAAAATAACATAACATTTTCTAATCGTAATAATTTATCGAAATAATCATAATTCAATAAACTTCGGTAGTTACTGACGACCATCCATACTAACGAGATGTTCGAGTGATAAAGGTTGACGTGGTAGTCGGCGTCGCGCTACATATACCCTCAGGCCGGTTTACTTAGGTACGTGAGACTACAGGGAGAGGGTGCGCCGCCTATCGGCGGCGCATTGACTAAGCTCTACGGCCGGCGGCACATATATGGCGGGAAAAATAAAAATTCAAATTTGGCATTTATTTATTATACTTGTGCCGAAATTTCACTGTTTTTTAATTAAATTTAGTGTATTTGTATATTAAATTACGTTCAGTTACATTTTTCTTAAAATTCAGTAACATTTGTAACTTGAAAGATTCTTAAATTTAAAGACATTTTTAACACTGAATCATTTAAAAAGATCTGAAACCCAAATATCCCGGTGTCCTCGCAAAAAAAGGGAGCTACAGTGACGCTGCGACAGTGAACAAGTCAATTATTTATATTGTACATTGTTTCGCTCTCGTGTAGTCCTAGCCATAATATTACACGATAAACAGAACTCTGGCATATGGCCACGCGACACTGTCTTCCTCCTCCGTTTCCCCCGTGGGACATAATCAGTCATCCCGGCGCCGACAGCGCGGCAAATCTGCTCTCGCGCGTTTTATTTTCCATTTTGTATATAGCGGCGCGCTTTGTTGTCCCGCGAGAGAACCAAGGATTCGCGCGCGCAGGTGCGGTGAGCTTTTATTTTTAATGCCGCGTTTATGTATATCACGCGTGACGCCTCGCGTTGATTTTATTTAAAAAATGAGCGGGAGTGAGGGGAGTAGGGGACGGAAGCGTTTATTATATGCGACGAGATGTTTTTTTTCTCGATAGTGGAGAACTGATCGTGCAGTCGGCTTTTCGATTTATTGGTGTCTGGGTTTTCTTTTCATTTATTGTTTTCCCAATTCGATCGAAATTTCCTGTATTCGGAAATATTTTATAAAGCTTCGAATATTATAGCGATTATCGTCTAAAACTCGTCAACTCATCTTCGACGATAAAATCATTCTCTTACTTTCCTCAAAATGACGGTAAACACGCACTCGAGGCGTATCAGTATAATCAAAGCGCACTGATTTGTTTCTATATAAGATATACTCCAATCAATCCGACGAGGAAAAAGCGAGTGATGGAAAAACTTTCTTCGGAACCACAAAAAAATGCGCATACCTAGCTCCAACACTGCAATAATACATGTTGTGCTTCACAAACCAATACACACTCGCTCGGGAAAATCAATCAGCAAACCCACACACACACACACACATAGACCCGTTCTCAGGAAACCCCCGACACGGATCACCTTGCAAAACACTCAAGCCGTTAATCCCTCAGCAGAGTATATACCTGAGAGGCGAAAAACCCGAACGAACTCGAGTATGCATAGACGGCTTATCGGCGCTTAATTGCAAGCGGTGCGATTTTATCGCGCGGAAATGCACGCACTCGCGCTGGCTTAACGCCAAGTAGAGTCGTGTCGCGATCGCGAAAAAGGAACGTATCGCGCGCCCGCGTGACATCATTCTTCCGTTGGAGCCGCAACGATTGCACCGCATGCTCTGTGTGGTTTTCCTTTTTCTCCGGTGCGTGTATATATACATAAGCATGCCGAGCGTATTTTACGGGCGATTCGTCGCCGATCGATCGATGCCAATTGGAGAATGAAAAAAAATAAGAGCGCAACGCTTTTTGGCTCACGTATATTGAACGTGACGAATGTGCGTGTTGTGACTTGGGGGTTTGGAAAAACGTGAGATAAAGTATATATTTTCATTTTGCAAATAACGCAAAGGTCGGTAATAATTATGCACACAAAAGCACTCATGAGTCTCGTATGTATAATAAAAGACTCGTTATCGAAAAGATATTTTTAGCTTTAATTGAAGATTATATGTGCGGTGCAGAGCGGCGCATTGCGTTATTATCACAATTATAATGTCTAATTATCATTTCGTTGCTTTTTCTGTTCCAGGTGAGTTGTCAAAGTTATCTGCTCTTTGTAATGCCGTCCTTGTCACGTAAGTTCAGATATATATCCACCGCTATAACAATAGCTATTATTTTACTATTCAAACGTGTATGTATTATAGGCGTCGTTTAAAACCCGCACGAAAAGCGACGATTGGCTGTACGAAGTATACCTACTTATAAGAAAAATCAGCGGCACATCCAACAACGTTATTTTTTTTTCTCAGGATTTTCCCTCTCGCCGTCGGTCCTAAACAAATACCGAAAAGAAGGTAGACGTGGGCGAACGATAAAAACAACGACCGCAAAACGCCTCTATACCCTTTATAACGAGGCAGTATAATAGAGATATAGAGAAAGAGGCTACGCACACGCGTACACTTGACAGAGCAAACGACGACCGGCGATAATGCAATTGGCTAAACAAAGGTCGAGGCTTTGCGGTAGTGTAATGTCGGTACGATGGTGGGGGGGCGACGACCACGATATACCTACCCACCGTCTTCTTTCTCGCGCTATCATCACGCGCGCGCGCTCCATTCTAAATATAGCGATTTTTTAACGTAGCGCGAATTTAAATTCGTGGGGGTTATTTTTACGCGAGCGGCAGACAACGACGATGAGGTATCATGATGATGCGATATCATGCGTTGCGCGATGTACGTACATAATAACGTCTGTGTACATATTATGATACCATATACACAGTATATTGTCCGATGATAAAACACGACGAGGTTCCCGAAATTCTATATATATAGTTACGTTCGTAACGGCTTTTTTTGTTGCGCTGCGCAGTAATTACACACCGGCGCTTTTTGTCATCGGTATTAAGTATACACAGGCAGGAAATAAAGCGCGGAATAAAACATCGATTCCAGGGCAGACCAAAGCAATAGCCTTGACGAAATTCGCGGTACATTATATATTACACGCGCGAGCCTTTTTTTCGGATGAATCAGTCGTGTTGTTTTGTTCCTTTTTGTTGGTCCCTATCGTTCTCTCGTTTCACGTAATGATCTAATGTGGCCATTGGTATTGCACGCGCTCGCTCGCGCGGGCGAGAGATATTTGATTCATGAGTGTGACCGATAACCGCGCGTGATTCGCTCAAGTGCGAATGATTATCCTATATAGTTTTTCCCGATTCGCAGGCAGGCAGTTGTATAAACAAATGTGTATATATTATATACAACGGAAGAGTTGGCGTCGAAAGATGTGTGTGTGTGTTATTATGCAATTTTGGATACATAATCTTGCAAGCGCGCGATGTTATAACGCGCTAAGTACTGATGAAGATTACAGTATTTGTGTTTGAAAGGCGTGTTTGTGTGTGTGCTTTATTTCTCACGCGTTGCGGTGAGCTGACGGTGGTCGTGGTATATATATGTACAATGGTATACTTATAATTGTAACAGATGATTAATAATGGGAATATTTGTTTTATATTACTACGTCTATATTTATGTACCTTGTATAACACCTATGTGTACCGGGCAATTACCTTTTACACACATTAGATCGGTAACAATAGCAGACGAGAGAGAGAGAGACTGCAATAACGTTTGCAAGAGAAAAGCATTATCAATCGCAATCGTTTTTCTATTAACAAACCATTGTTGTATATGAATATTACGATGCTTTTATCATCTGCGCCACACCGTCTTCGTATAATGTATACCTATACAGTCACTCTGATATATAAATTCCCATTTGACGCGAATCGCTTGTCAGAGCTCGAAGTATAACGACTTTTTTTAACAACCCGTAACATTTCTCATTAGAATAAACCGCCGCGCTGGCATTCTCTTTTAGCTTATCTTAATAATTCGCTCAACGACCGGCAAATCTTATCTTTATTTGCCTGCCATTTATTTCCAAACCCGCTAGTTCTTGACTTCACAATGACTCATTAAAAGACAGGCTGTATATAACCGATCCGAAAGATCCTCGCAGCAGAAGAGGCGAAAACTAGGCTATACACGTTCGCGGCGACGGACAAATTCGATCCTTATATATTTTCACGAGCGCCGATCCTAACCTTCCGCGTGAGTCGAATTAGCGAAACAGTTAGCGTGTAGACGCTCGCTCGCATATATACACTATATACCTATATTGTATACTCTGCCGAGGCCGAATTTCGGCAAGAGCGCGTCATCGCGAGCTGTTATTATACCGGTGAAGAAGGAAGAAAAAAAAGAAGCGCCGGAGTCCACTTTGTATTCGACAGTCGCGAGCGCGAAATAAAACGTGAACCGCATGCGAAAATTGTATTGAGCGATGGCGTGTATGTATAGAAATCGTCGCCGCGATGGGCTGCCCTTATGTTATAGTAGCTCTTGCGGATCTTGGGTAACCTTGCAATGAAGTAATTTTCCGGGGATAGTTGATGACTGATGAAGTTCCGTCCGGTTCTGTCTATATAGTGTGAGTGCGAATGAAGTTTTTCGGTATAAATATCGGGTTCGATCGGTGGGTGGGTATTTATGCTGGATATAACGCGAGGGACCTGCTGGTGTGGGAAAATTTGGTGGGAGGATTGTCAAAATAATATGTTAGAGCTGTGCGGAAATACCGCGAGTATCGCTGTAACGGGAAAGTACGATCGATATATAATTCGTGAAAATATATAACTTTATGTGCGGCACGACCTAATACGATATTTATTTTAACCGCTTTATATACAGGGTTACCGAAACTTTATCAAAATTATATCTTTATCAAAATCACCGCAGTTTCTATTCACCCGATAATAACCATCATCACGCCATATTCCAAGTGTACAATAATATCATCCGAGCACAACACGCGTATATAAAATAACGCAACTTTCATTTACAACGCAGCATCATAACACATCATAAGCCAATAACTCTGACGCTGTTTCTCACGCGTTTCATCATCGTATCCGCGCGGCAAGCGGTCTTATCATCCGATATACATATTATAAACACATCATGTGTATAGTACAACGCTCGTGCATATATATAGTATATACGGGCGATTATGGCGAGCCCCTCGAAATATTCACTCGCGCGGTGATAACAGCGCACGCACGTATATATTACATATATATAGGTAGTGCGACGCGAATAGACGCCGCTGCCGCTTTGTTTGCGAACAGAGAGAGAAAGATATAATATTCCGTCATTGTGCGGTTAGGCTGCAGGCGTTGCCACGTATTCGATTTTCTTTGTCGCCATTTTTCTCCCAATCGTCGCAATTATAATTTTAATTTCGGAGCTGATATGTGCTTTAATTAACATCGTCGTTAATATCGTCACCTCGGCGAGAAGTGCACGTAAAATATATATAACCACGGCAACGACGACAATAAAACGAAACAACGCGCACGTGTATTATAAGGCTCGATCAACATAATAATCGTTAAAAGTCTTACGCCCGGGCATCATTATCCGTAATTTAAAATCCAGCGTATTATGCGTGTGTGGTGTACCCGGCACGTGCGCGACCGCCGTGCATTTTCGACTCGCGTCACCGTCCGGATGTTCTATTTTTGCGACCAGCATGAGAGAGAGCAAGCAAGCAAACTTTCGGCGAGCCCGTTGCATTGTATGTGTGCGCTATATTTTACTATTGCGTACACGCGCGAACACACGCGCGGTAACCTACCGCGAGGAACTTTCCAACGCGTGTGTCGATCTTGTGGGTATATAAGTAAGAGTGTCGTGGAGCTTTTGCAGGGATTCGCATATATTGCGGGAAGATGAATTTATGTATAGGTATAACAAGAAGCCGTAATTTTGACACGAGTTCAATGGCTTGCGATATGTGTATATATTATTCCTGAAAATTATGACTCATTTTATTCGTCCCTCCCTTCAAGCGCGCACACGTTATTTTTCAAAGCTGATTTGAAGATATATATATATTAATAGCTTCAAAGTGGGATAATTTGCATTTATGTATCTAAATTTGTCATCGCAGCTGACAAACTATATACTATAATCTTTATTTTGGAACGTGTTGTCGAGAAATTCATTCTCGTTATGATGTAGGGATCGATTATAACATTCGCAATACATAATTTAAAAATGTATAGACACGAATATTATTGTACACAAATTATAGCCACCAAGTGTCGTATAATGAGACCATTTAATGAAAAAAAGTTCATTAGCAGCGATGATATAATACAAAATCTTCAAGATTATTAAACGAGGGTAAAAAATTAATTCAGGCACTTACATATCGGCATGTTACTTTCATATAATATTAAAAAAAGAAAACAAATATGACACCAATAAACTCTAACGAGGAAGCAAAAAGGAGCAAACACATTTCACAGGGGTAAACAAAAAAGCCGCGCTCTCGTTCACCCTCGCCACTCTATATGATAATTCCAACCGCGCATATAAAACTCGAACCCTTCATCTCCCGCCTAATCGCCACCATCACTCCCACAAGATCAGCTCACTCGTCCGAATCCCTATTATAGCTCCCTTGCAACCCTCGCTAAAACAAAGCCGCGGACAGCTCTTACATACCATCATCATATCCGGTTTCCACACATTCGAAAAACTCAGCAGCGCGCGCGGCTCGTAAATAACCGCGCAATCGCTCGCGAGAATCCCGATGTAAGTAACGACGCGGCGGTTCGTTCGATCGTGATGAGGTGACAAAAGAATCGGCGCGGTTTCCGGGTGGAAGGACCTTGCCTATATATTGCCCGCGCGCCGCTCACGTTCCGCCTCGATCGTCATTCGGGACGTCGTCGACGGTTTTTTCTCTCTTTCGCTCGGCGTATACGTCTTGTATTATTATACAAAACTCGTGCTATGTCTATATACATTCGCGCAATCTAGAAAGAAAAAGGGCGATTATAGATTCCGTAATTCTTGTGTGTATATTCGCGGTTCTGCACGTGTGTGTAACCTTTGCGGGAGGCCTCGACGATTTTGTAACTGCCGAAATATATTATACCGCGAGCGCGGAAGTAAACATCGCCGCGACGAGGATAAGCGCGGGCGTGAAAACGTTTCTCGTTTTTACTCAAGAGAGAGTGGGAGGTATATGTTTAGCGGTGGGGATCGCGGGAGACACAGAGCTTTCGTTACTGAGTGCAGCGCAGATGCATCACTGGGACAAAGAAGTCGGAGGAAGTAGATACGCGGCGTTTATCGTTGCATCAGAGGGTGCAGATGCGGAGGAGGTGGATGATTATGATTGCGAGTGTAGCTTTTTTCAGAGATGATCATGATGGTTATGTACATTCGCGCACCGTATAGAATGTAACAGGAAAATGGCGCGCTAAGGAGTACTCGCTGTAATTGGAAAGATAATTAGTAGATATGTATATTGCACGTGGAAAAATATTATGTGCAATTTATATTCCAGCTTCTTTTTTAATAAACGGAAAAGGCATATTCCCTCCGTTCGCAATTTGTATATATACAACACGTTATACCAAGAAGAGAAACATCCCTTATTTTTTCTCATCGCTGAACTTCAAAGCCTCGTAAATTATACCCCACAGCATAATTTTTTTCGCTCTGTTTCCGCCTTTGATCGCTCAATATAACCATACGCATGCAGCGTCTCTTCTTCGCTTCGAAATATCAAAACAAACCAGCGATATTTCATCCATGTTCGCGATCCATCGCGCGCATCGGCCCTTACAATCCGCCAACAAACTTGCTCTCGCGAAAAATTTCGCTGCTTTCCAAAAAAAACTTACCCGTTTATTTTGCCTTCCCGTCTCCTCGACGCGTATATATACAATATATAAAAAAAAACTGTTGCAACGCGGCCAGAGTTACGCGAACCACGCCATTATTGGCCAATGCACAGCCACGCGCGCGGAACCGTCAAAACTTTATTATCTCGAAAGAGAGCGTGACGACTGTACGACAAAGTTCAGAGCTTGTGTGTGTGTCTGCCGCGTTGTGCAAGTGACACAAACTCCGACCCACATAACAAAACGGCACCACGTATTTTACTTTCTCCGACGACGAAAATACACTTAGTGCGGCGGCGGCGGCCGACTTGCTGCTGCTGCTGCCTTTTGACGCAAAACATACAAACACTGCGTACGTGAAATCGTACGCGAGATCGACCGATATAACATCACGGGAGTGTATTGTTGTCGGCAAGATGAGGGTATACGCGAGTATAATGGGAGCTGTGATTATTGCTGGACAGTTTAATCAAAGTTAGTTTATTCCTATATGCAGCTAAAGTGCAGGACACTTTTTTCAATAAAAAACGGGACCAAAGTTAGACTTGTTTTACTTTTTTTTTGCATATTAGCACGTGGACTGGTAGAGTTTTGACACGAGACCATGTTTATAATATATATTAACATTTTTACCGGGACGTCAGATGTACATCACACAAGTTCACAACGGAGCGCCGGCTTTTTTTGTCGTTCGAAACCACTTTTCAAATGTTTTTCTCTCTCACGCGGATTATTGAAATACCCACGCGTGTAATTTTAATATCAACATCTCAACGTCAGTCGTTCCTATATGTACATAAGATTTCTTATAAATACTAAAAAAAACTTTGATTAATCTATATAGATGAGAATACATAATAAGTAAATCTCGCTCACGCGCGTACATATTTTAATTGCAAAACATCCAGCTGATCGGATAAACCGTAATATAAATGGAACCACGAATTTGTTTTTTTCGCGCCTCTGTATATATCCGTTTAAAAATACTTTCGTTACAAGGACGCGCATTAGCATTATAAGCCCAGCCGGCCGAAAAACTCATTGGTTCGGGAACATCGCGTGGTGCCCTGAAAATATACAAGCCCTAAACGTACGTGGACTATTATAAACTCTCCCCTCGTTTATGATATACACTTGAGCAGCCAAAAGCAGGCAATCGACTATAGGAAATGTCATCGATGTATGCATGTCGCGACGTGGCATGTCATAAATGAGATGCGCCCAGCCGAAAAAACTACCACAGCGATGTCATATTTTTCCCCGTGGATATCTCTCGATATATAACATGTATGCATATAAGTATCGATTATTCAGATAATATAAGAATGTGACGAGCGCGTCTGTGAAAGTGGACGCGCGGGATCTACTCGATTTTATATCATATCGACGTGTGTAGTCTTTTTTTATATTCGGCGCGGCTCCGTTAATGGAAAATCTCATGAATATTTTTTCAGCTCGATACAAAGCTCCCATTTGTCATCTCTGTTGCGGGTTGTTCTTTGGAAATGGCGAATTTACGATTCGACGCGAATTTAACGAATCAAAGGAGGAGGTTCGAGTGAAAATCTGTCGTATATATCATTGTTTTAATTTATGATAATGATCGGTAGAACGTTCGTTAAAACTTGAGATGTTCTTGGTAAATGTATAAAATTATCTTTACGTGTGTACGATGGTTTTGAGCCATGACGAATTGGCTTTAAAATAATAAAAATTTTTATATACGTAAGTATTTCCTTTAATCCGGGATTAATATCAATTATCAACTGTAATAACCAGAAATTCCCAAGCTATAAAGAACGACCGTGTAAAGATTACCGAAATAATCGAGAAGACAAAGTACGATGGCAGTTGCGCGATTAAAGCCTTGAAAATTCAAAATTTCATATATATCAAACCACAAATTGTTTTTAGACTTACAATATTATCTTATCGCGACCGACGTACCATGACCAATCGCATCTACATTTGTCCACATATTATTCCATTCGCCCGACTAATTCAATTAATTCTCCGCCGTACAACCAAACCACACGATTCCAAGAATCACCACATCACCGAATATATAATATAATTTCCCATACCCCAAAGTGTGACACTTATAAGTATAGAGCGCTCTCAAGGCGGCCCGCGATATATTCTTTCAGCGCATCCTATATCTCTCTCCCGCTGGACACACACCAGCTGATCGGCATGACGACTGTGGGTGGCCCTGACTCTCTCTCTCGCGCACACGTTTCCATGTGCCATGTCACGTGCATAGGCGTCGCGACGATGACGCGCGCGCGTTTATACGGAATTTCAGAATTCCGCGAGTGTCAACAAAACAGTTGTCGAATAATTACCGAATGCGTGAATGAAATATCCATGCCTGCCGATTCAACCGCTACGAGCGTGGGCACACGTAGGCGCAGAGTACATAGCGAATCCACGTGAATAGGTATGGGAGTTTGTTTCATAGAAGAATATAGGGATCAAGTGGGCTTTATCTGACACGATGATTTGAGATAATCGGCTGATGATCGGTATGCAATTCAATTATAATTGATAATCTCGCGTATCGCCGCCGCGGTTTTTCATGCCTTTTCGGGCTTTTATCGCTGCAGATACTATACAGAGGCCCGAGATAAAACTCTCAAAGTGTGTTATGTATTATTACATGATGTGTAATCGGTATTTTCTCCTCTTCAGAAAAATATACATCATGCCAGTTTCTCAGTATCCGGAATTCCAACCGATATACATAATATAGATAAAAACGTGATAATCACGATCGAGCACAAACACACACATCCTCTTCTTCGACAAAAATAACCATATACCTAGAAAAAATACTATAATACACGAGACGAGAATCTAGGCCGCGTGCTGGGGGGATCAACATGTCAACCGGTCTCCCAGCGTATACATACGCGAATTATGAATGACTGGTTTTCGGGTATCACCTCCTCCTCCGCTTTTATACATTTCCTAGAGAGAAAGAATACGCGTGACTCAATGGGAGTCTGACTAATCGTGTACGTACGCCGCCCACTTGGCCCACCTTGAAAAATTTATAAGCTCCGGTATACGGGGCCTCCATTCGGTGGTCAGGAAATTATCAATGGGCCACGTATACCTACACTACTTGAACGAAAATCTGGGACGGTTCGATTGTTTTTCCAAGACGGCTCGCTACTAGAGGCTTATATATACACTTCCTCCTCTGTAAGCAAGCCTTGAGGGCCACCTATATATGTATATAATACATGTCTCTCGAGGGCCTTCGCGAATATATATACGTATGTAAGATGCGCTTTGTTTGGGCGAGGTACAGCAGCAGCTGACGCGTGAGGTTAGTTGGCGGCTATCGAGGGACCGTGAGATTATTGCACTTGGGGTGTATGTCTGTGTGTGGGGTTGAGGGTTGAGTGCTGGTATAATTTTAGCATGGCAAAGTCGAGCCGTGGAAATATATAAAGACGAATGCGCGGTTTCGATCGAATGCGTTTTTCTCTCCTATATATTTATGAACGGTGCAGTGTATGTTGTTACATACCGCGTCGAATGAGTGTGTATATACCTATATAGGTATAGTCGAGGTGCTTTAGAACGGCGCGTATATATGTGTGGGAACAGGAATTCCACATGGGCTA
Source organism: Torymus auratus (assembly GCA_900474315.1). Taxonomy (NCBI): domain Eukaryota; kingdom Metazoa; phylum Arthropoda; class Insecta; order Hymenoptera; family Torymidae; genus Torymus; species Torymus auratus. The sequence goes on from UXGD01000400.1 coordinate 11,382, forward strand.
AAAATAAGACGCGCGCGCGCGCAAGCGCGTTGTGTAATCGGCATTTTTTAAGCAATAACAATGATTCATCGGCGTTTAAGAATTGGAAATATTTAACGGTCGTTATGTATTTAAATGCATATGAATTTTTGTTCGATGTGTATGATTTTCTTCGTCTTCTTCTTTTTGTTATTTTACGCACGACACGTTTGACTGCAGCTTACACAATAAATTTATCAATCAACGTCAATGACTTTCAAAAAGCTTTGTTAATTTTTCTTCATTCTCGGGTATAAGCCCACTGAGGTATATAGGTATTATGTATAAAGCGAATTTTCATTACTCGATAAAAGTATTTTCAATCAGTGACATTTGGGTGTAAATATATCCACATTCTCGCTTGGGGAACACCGGCGTTTTACGTTGAGGATGTTTTTTTGGACCCACTTAAGATGCAAACGACCTCTTAACACGAATTATACAATGTAAAGCTACATTTAGTGAGTTTTATTTATATATATACGTATTATTTAATACTAAATTTTTCGAACTAGCGAAAAAGACCTGAAAAACTATACACAAGCATATTGGGAATACAATTGATTAACCTTTCTAAAAAGTATAACCAGTTTGACAACTCAGAAAACCGCGGTTATGTAAATTCCTTATACGCCTAAAAAGCTATATTATATTCATTGTTTTCCTATTTACATCCACGGAAATAAACTGAGAATGACCAACGATGAAAAAATCCTGCTCAAGTCCCGCTCGATGGGACGAAACACAATGCACAATGAAACGTACAGTTGCGGATAAAACTTTCAAAATGTCGCATCAATGGATGACTAAGGCTATACCACCTTGCAAAACCTTTCACGCTCACTTTTTTCACGACTCGTGGAAATTCAAAACAATAAAATTCACTTTCTTGCGCGCGAAAGTGAGCAGTAAAAACGAACTTCTTTTTTCTTCTCCAGAAGCCCAATGACACGGCCATTTAAGGTGCGCCGATTATTCGCGTATTCTGTTATGCCTCGGTGTATGTAAAGAGAGACCGGCGCAGGTTATGCGACATAGTGTGATCATGTATATGCCTGGTTGTCGTTGGTTGATGGCTTTTTAATTAGAGTTTACTGTGGAATTAGTCAGAAAGACGAAGGCATCTATAATTATTGGAGGAATTTATCAATGGATTCCAGGTAGTTGTTGTCGCCGAGCCATTTCATTAGAATCGTTGTAATTATCAAAGATTGGTTCAAAGGATTATTCAATATTTAATTGACTTGGCATCGTCTATTTTCGAGTAAATGAATTTTGCATACTCATAAGTTCATAAGTATATTTGATCATTCACACCCAATTCCATTACATTATGTTTGTTCGATGCATTATACATTTTGTAGTGGGTCTTCAATTCGTAAAGTCTCAATAAACACAAACAACAACATAATTTTCATAATCCAATTCGTCCGCCGGGCTAATCCGCAACATCGTTTCCAATTCAACAATGTACTCAACAATAGTCAATGACAATGGACCTATCGAACACTCCGCCATGCATATAATGCAAAATCGCAACATATTGGCAATTAGGATCACAAACATAATATTCCTCACGGTCTCGTTTTTCTTGCAATACGTGAGGAATCAATCTTTTCCCTCACGCAGGCATAATAACATTGTATACAACGTGTCTGATTAACTACAAACGCTTTGTTAGGACATTTTTCTAAATTAAGAAAGTTTAGTCAATATCCAGTATCGCATATATTTAGATTCTATCATGCGGTGGAAGAACAAAAAATTCATTTAGCATTATAATAACATCACGGCGCGAGAGGCATCGCTGATGAACCATTATATTCCTGCGACAACTATATTATACACAATGCTAATAATAGAATTCAATTGATCGAATGAGGATGATGAATACATTTGCATCTCCAATACCCACACACATATATGTATTTATCAATATTATTCTATAAATATAAAATAAAATATTAGACATCATTTATAGCATCGATCCAACGAGCCACTACCTATATCAGCCTTTTATCCTTATAGCCACAAAACGTTCGCGCGCGATTAATCTCCATATAATCCGACCGCAAAGTCCGCGTGGAAACCCAACCTGCCGTGTACGTGTATATAAAGTAATATACCGTCGTCGCCATCCGGACGCAAAACGTCAATTATGCACTTAATAACATCAGACCGCATTATAAGAGACACGACTCGCGTTCGAACTGGAGTCCATTAGCGTAGTAGTATGCGACGCCTTACATATATACCAGCTCAGTGTATTACGTATACCCCCACACATAGGGCGATTTTCCACTCTTCCTCGAACTGCGGATGCTATATGCGCGTGCGCGCGCGACTCGAATTGACGCGCATTGACATTTTGCAAGCCGAGCAAGTGAAAACAGTTGCGCGCATGGCTGCGTGTCTCTAATTATGCAAATCAACGCCGCGTCGTGTAAGTAATTGCGGAGGCGAGCTCGAATTCGAAAGATCCATTAGGTAATTATGCGCGACGCGGTGCGGAGCTTTGTTTGCCCGCGCTTGGCTTTTTTCCATTATGCCGGCGATGGGGAGGAGGTGAGGTGTGTATATAGGTATGGATATGTATGACGAGGGTGGCTGTGTTATGTGCGGGATTTGTGCGGAAAAGTTTGCGCGTCAGAGTTGAGGTTTCGTATGATATACTTGTATTAATTGGAGGTGTTGATAGATAATTAATTAAATATATAAGATACATTATGTAACTTATTACATTTACAGTATGCCTTATTCCCTGCAGCTCCATGGTGACCACTTTATAGACTTGGAAAGTTATTTTGTATTCATGTATTATAATTTTGTAAGTTTTAACCAGATTTACCGTAAACCTAAAAAAAAAATTAGTCCATCTGAGGGAATCGGACGCCACTTTTGTCTCGCTTTTCAAGCTATAAAGTGACCATTAATAGTGGAGATGGAAATAAAAAAGTAATTATTCAACGGAAAGAATATTTCTCTTGCGGAGGTGCAACGAAAAAGTCATTAAATAATTAACAAGACCATCAAACAAACAAAATTTTATATATATAATAATATTCTTCGCTTCTTCGGTGTGGGAAATTTTCTGGCAATGAACGCGATCGGGAGTTTCCAACAACCGCTAATCACATATTATTATTATTTCAACTCCTCCAACCAACTTTTTTCACATTAACAATACACCTTTAATTACCACGCGAATGTTGCACCAACGACATTATTTTCCTCATTAGAAGGAAACACACGCGCGTGGGTAAACATCCCAAGTGATATACACAAGTTACAAACGAGGCTACCGCTTGCAAACTTGAATCTAAAATTGCGAGCACTTTGACGCCGCGGGCGAAAATCGAAAATCAATATTTCAAGCTCGCGAGCGATTTTCGTTCGGTTCATTCATATAAGCTCCCTCTGCGTGCCCTGTCAGTCTCTCGAGACCGCTTTTGATCGCGCGCCAACGCACCTCGCTTTCAATGAGACACTGCGCTCGCCCACCGTTATACACACTACTCATACATAACCCACACTGTTACACATATATAGACGCGTGCACCCGCACGCTCTCCGAAATACGCACGGTTGTAAAAATATACCTACACGCGCGCGCGCGAATTCGCTCGAAAACACACAGTGCGTAGTGCGACGAAGAATGAAAAAAAAAAACACAGCGCGGGTATACACAAACTCAAGCCGTACATAATATTATACACACACACACATACTTATATACACTCACGGTCTTGCAAATACATTAGCGAGCGGGGGCGTCGGCAAGTCGCGCGCGGCCGACTAAGAACTGTCAATCAAAAGTGTCGGTGCGCGCGGACTTTCTTCTCTCCCTCTCGAGCTCGCTCCACTCTTTTCCGCTGACCTCCGATCGCTTTTAGCATATAGCGTGTACATGCTTACGCGCGGAGAAGAGCTTTCGCCAAGGTTGAATCGCTTGATGTATCTTTAACAATTTCCACCGGCGCACGCGCGGTATAGTGTATGTAAGTAAGAGCGCCGAGGAAAATTTTCAAGCCCCCCGAGCTCCGCGGCTGGGAAAACTCCACCTGCGGTGTGTTTGGTGAGGTTTGCGAGAGAGAGAGAGAGTGAGAGTGTTTGGTTTGATTAAAAGCGCGGTTGGTATTATAACGGGTGTAAGGATGACTGTTGCGCTATGTACGTGGAGATTGGATTGCCGCTGCGCGTATCTACAGGTATAATAAATCATTTTTAAATTTAGAATACATCGTTGTTTTGATTTTTTTCGTCGTGACGATGTGTGTTGGCTTATATGTGTCTTGTTTTCCTCCCCCGATTTATTGTTTTCAGATCGTTTCCACGATAAGTGGAGGTACAGCCGTCGGTTTACGGTTTACGGTTGAAGACGGTATATATATAGGAATGATTTAATTAAATTAATTATGTGATTATATCTGTAGTGCACAATATATAGGTATATTAGCGTCGTTAACTTGCTCGTAAAGTTTATACCATTATGTAGCAACGTTACATAATAGTCATCGTTAGTTAGCCACTTTTACTAATTTCCCTGCAGTCATTCACATAAATCCATGAAGGAGATGAGTAACCCTGTTTTTGAAAGTAGTTTTTGTTCTATTTAATGACTGTGAATAAGTAGGCCTGATAACGGCCAGTGTATATTTGGGAACATTTTAGCACATCGCGTTATCTGCAAAAGAAACATTTATCGTAGAAAAATCTTCCCGCTCTAAAAAGTGAAGATTTTGCAATATACGAATACCCAATTTTTTTCGATCCAGAAATGATATATTAGAAACAAAACCTGCATCTATGTATTTATTTCCAAACAACAAAATCACTCGTTCTTAGAAAGCTGCACATGAATCACTAATGAATCACACGCTGCCTCTCGGTGTCAATCACGTTATTTACAACCGTAAATTACCGAGCGTTTAAAGGCAATTTGCTAATTTTTTTTTCAAATCAAAAGTTATCCTGTTTACCGTCTACAAGCTCGCGAGCCAAAAGTTCATTGTCGCCTGAAAAAGTGCCGCATCATTTTATTAGAAAATCACAGAAGAACGCCGCGGTATAGCACGCGCGTCTGTGCTTCCGTCCCCCAGACACGTTACATATATATTTGTTATGGTACGTATATTCTATCATCGGTACTTTTACACGTATATATATGTGATGACTGGGTGGAAGCTCATTCATGGGGGGACACATACGCGCCGCGCCTATTTCCATTAAAAGGTCGCGCAACCTCGCTGCATGGCGCTTTTTTTCCGCGGACGTCGCGATGTTCTTTGGGAAAATTCCCAGACGAATACACACACCTTCATGCGATGTTAAATGCTACTCGCTTGCGCGTATCGATCCCCGCGCGGCTAATGAGCGATTAAGCATGCAGCCACGGGCCCGCGTGCGTACGTCCGCACACGCCGCGATTATATACATCCGCGTCTCCTGTATATATGTGTATCTACGTGTGAGAACTTCTCTCTTTACCTTTGGTGCGAGTTTTATAGCTCGCGGTGGTGTGCAGGGGAAAATTCCTTGTATATACGCCCGTGTGTGTATCTCTCTCTTTTTTTTCTCTCTCTTCTTTTGCACGCGCGAATTACCTCGCTGCTGCTCCGTCGTGTTTTTCTGTTTATTATTGCGGCGAAGTGCGATGTGGAGCAGGCCGATCGAGGAAAACACTGCTACAGTGGTGGCTGAAAAATGGACGTCGTTGCGTGACGATGAGGAAGAAAGTCGTTGTTATATCTGGAATTATATACAGCGACGTTTCTTTTTTTTTTTTCTTTTGTTTTTATGGTGGTTTTGGCGGGTGATTTTATACGTTATATATACTCGGAGTACAGTGTAAATATCCCGCAGACATTACATAAACGTTAATTTAAATGCTTATCGCGCGAGGTACAGCATGATGGGATAGGAAAAAACGTCTTTAATTAAATGTAATTTCGACGCAGGCGTGAAAAGCGGGAAATTAATTATTATATAAATATGAGTAGTGATTATGCCTTTTTGTAATCGCTGGCAGCGCGATGTATATAGGCCTCCGCGCGCGTGTGTGTCTGGAAAATTCTATACCAATTAACCAAAAATATTCCGATATATTGAGGTACATCACACGCGTCCCAGACGTATATAATGTATATTAGTCGTTAATACTTGACTGCAAATGATCTTTATTTCATGAATTGGCTAACGTCGCGTGTATAGCTAATAATGAACTGTTATCGCCGACCGATGACATTCACCTCGATTGCGCAAGCCGTAACTCATCGAAAAGTATATATATACGCGCATGCGCAAAAAAAAAAGATTAAATGTATACAAAATTTGCTGAATATTTAAATTAAATTTTACAAAATTCACCGCCTACACGCGTATTAATATTATTGATGACATTGAGATATTCGAATCAAGAACGAGGTAGGTCATAGAAGGTTTATAGCGTATATATATATGAAATTTCAAATTCACGAGTATATAAATTTTTAAAATTGATAAAAATTCCGCGTTCGTATTCCTTATTACTCCAAAGTTGAATTGGTGAAAAAAAACCACTCTCCACACCGACGAATTACTGAAAATTCACTAATGAAATAATATATTTCCACTATAAGAATTAGTGACTATTCACTAATTCGTCGGTGAAGCAATTAAAACTATAATAATTAGTAGTTCCTTCACTAATTACACTTTAGACAGTATAATACACGACACAATATTACACTGTTTCGAATATATATCCGAAGCTCAAGCCGCACATCAGTCGCACTTAATCGACCAAATTTTCCCATAACAGCCACAGCTCTACAACCGCTCAACTCAATGATGATTTTCATTTTTTTCTTCTTCCCATATATGATACACAATATTATACCCACAGCCTTCCATCATTTGGAAATCCCTATACACAAAAATATTATCAACGCGCGTCTTTCCATCAACAAAGCACAGACGCCCGTGTGAACCACAACCGCGTATCTTTTACAATACAATACGCGCGCAGATCTAAAGATATATATATAATAATGGTTCCTCCGGTACTTCACACGACGCGGTGAATGCGGGAAAACCTCCTCCACTCCGGCCAACATACATATATAATAACCTGCAGCGCAGCCAAAAAAAAAACACTTGACTCAAATTGGTCATCAACCGGTTACACCAAGCCATAATCATATCATCATCCCAATGACGCGCAGCGCTCGCCGGTAGGTATCCCCTATAATATAACAAATCCCTCCGGAACCACACGGCGCGACAACACGTATCGTCATATAAACCTATACAGTCGGCACGAAATCCCGCGGAAGTCCCTCTCGCATCATCACCAGTTGCTCTTTCTTGTTCTCCCGCACAGCGAAAGCAGCGCGACGAGTGGGAGAGAAGACCGCTAGTAGTAAGTACAAGCGAGAGCGAAATTCGAGAAGCTCCGCTTGCGGCTGGCTGGCGCGCGCGCGCTTTATCTCTCCGACGGCGCCGAGTTGGTAGTAGGGGGCGGCGGCGGCGGCGCGCGATTTTATTGCACCGAGCGGCGGTGGGTCGTTGTCCGTCGAGCGCGAGCTCCGAGAGACAGACGCCGAGTGATCGCGCGCGCGTGCGGACGTGCGTTACTATATACATATATACGCTTGCGCGTATATACTGCAGTGTGTTGTTAGTGTTTTTTCTTTCTTTTTCCATTTATATTGCAAAAGTATAAGTGTGCTGTGTGTACTTCGCCGAGGACTGTGAGGCGAAGTCGTGTATAATACACCTGCATTGAGACATATATTGTGACGATGAGGTTTCAGTTCTGAGGATATAGTGTTGAGTGTGTCAAAGAGAGCTCCGGAGATATACTTTGCCCTGATGGTGGGTGTTCCTGTGGACTGTTGAAAGGTAATGTGATGGTCGTGGAGATGTGTGTCTGTGTGTGGATAAACGATGAGCGAGGAGTGAGTAAGGAGTTTTTATAGAGTCTAGACACTGTGCATGCGCCGAGCTTGCGGCGAACTTTTGCAGGTGACATTATCTCGCGCTGAGGCAACATTAGTTTTCACCGGTTTCGAGAGAGACTCTGGTTTTTAAATATTCTGTATTATGAATTTCGTGAAATATATATAACTGTTGTATAGCAAAGATTTAGTCTTTATTATAGATTAGTCAGCGAACACGACTGGCGGTGACTTTCGAATCGCGCATCTGGTCGTGTATACTTTTAACGTTGAATCAGCTGACACGCTGAGCACTTTGAAATTCTAATGGCTCCGTGAATATATATACTTTTTGGAGTTTTTGCGCAGAAAACACACACACGGCTTTGTTTATATGCAGATTCGTGAAAATTTAGCAATAATAACGTTGTAAGAAAGAAACCGGTCGACTGCCAATTTAGATATTTTAATAAATTTTATATATATAAATAGAATATTAATGTTATTCGGATAAAAAAAATTATTTTATTGCTTTGTGTTTTAAGTGCACACTTAACGCACTGCGATAATTTTTAACAGCCATTTAGCATTATCAGTTAAACATTAAAGCAATGGTAATATTGTTAACGAAGCATTTTACCTAATGTTGATTTTCATAAATTTATGTCTAATTCAGCATTAAAATTTCAACTGGATTAGATTATATTAATGCCTTTTGCGTATAGCACGTTCCTATATATAGTTAAACAAAAGCAATAACGTAACATATTAATAATTTAGCGTTTAGCTATATATATTTCGTGCTATATCACATACAGAGGTATAATACTAGACCTATACACTTACTATTACAATATCTTAAAGAAAAAATTATGTATATATATAAAAAACAAAGCAACGGTAAACAGTGTATTTACCGTGATGCACGACTTTTCGTTATAAAAATAGTACCTAGTGCTCCGAAAAAGCTGACGACAGAGCTAGCGCTTATTTTAACGATGAATGATGGCTTTCAGCGGCAAGAGATTGTCTCAAGCTCGCGCGGGTTATAACCATCGGTCGCTGCACGCGAGCAAAATCTCGGAAAAATATATTTCGCACTCCGCGAGAAACATTTCCACACCCACTGCTGCACTCAACGCGGAAGTGCATATAATATATATCGAGAACGCGATTATATATACACACACGCGAATTAGCCCGTGTAACTTTGTGTTTATACCAACACACACACTCGTTTATTTTGAATTGTCCCTGTACCGTGTGCGCCTACTTCCGGCGACCACAACCAATGCGTTCGGATAGCCGCACTAATTCTTATAGTGTTTTTCCGAACGCGTTCTCGCAAGTATAATACACTTACGTACGCGCGTGAAAATACGACATACGACCTCAATATATATTGTATGTCGGGTGGATGAAGACGCACAGCCGTTATCGCCGTGGACAGCTGCGCCGTGGGGCAATTTGCCCGCGGGGATATATAAGGCAATTGCGGGCTCGACAAGTTCATGGGTGGTGTACATATATATACACACATACTCTAAAAGCGATAACGCAATAGAGAGAAAGAGAGTTCATTATCATTGCCGAACCATATAACGTATATATATATAATTAACGAAGCGTCGTAATGGCCCCGGAAAATTTCGTATATATATTTACCGTACGTGGCAATGGGCGACACGGCGACGATTAAATTTTCGTCGAGCTAATAAGGAAAGGCCGCGGGGATCATTGCCATTGCCGGTTTTTCAAGTGTAATTATACATCACTGCTATACTAAAGATTATGTGTATGTTCGGCTTTGGATATTTTACTTGGGTGGGGAGCAAACGGTTATCGGGGCTAATTAATGCGGCCGATGATAGTCGCATCACCTGCGAGCACTCTAGAAACGAGCCGTTTTATGGCCCAATCGCGGCTCGCCGCTTTGTTCGCTCGCGGTTCTATGTATAATTGCAGCCGGGACTTTTAATATGTAGCAGTAACTGCGTGTTTACATTAACGAGTGACGCGCGATATGAAGCGCATGTACGTATGATAGACGAACGAACGCCGCGTGATCGTGGCGTGATGAAAAATCGACGTTTCGTCATTTTTTTTTCGACAAAAGCGATGCTGCACGCGCGTAGTACTACTATAATAAATTATTATCGTTGCGGTATCTCCGATTTACGCAGACGGTTATTTCAACTGATACGTGTTTTTAGCGAAAACTTTCTTATGCTCTCGTATATACATCAGCTTATTTAAAAAAAAAAACTCCACTTTCGTAGCTAGCTTCATCTCAATAATAATATAACGAGCCGAGCTGTGAATCATCAACCTCGCGGTCATTATTATACATACTCGCAAACGTATATAATATATTACTCAACCCACGTAATGAGCACACACATACACATATACTCACCAAGCCTCATTAATTTCATCTCTCAGCAGCAGCGGAACTTTACGACGGCAGTCGTCTCCCCGCGTCACTAAACCTCGCGAAAAAAGCGCTGCAGTTACGCGTATATATATGCAAAAAGATTTAAAAAAAAAGCCCCGAGGGGGTGTTTGAAAAAAATACACACACAGCGACGCGTGCGTCGTCTCCTCATTAGCGCGCGCGGTGTATTATACGGCCTTCGAGAGCTTTTCCGCGCTTTGAAAATCCTTCGGGGCAGAGCCAAGCAATATTGCGAAATGAATTCGTGAGAGGCGGCGGCGAGTCGAAGATTAATTGCGGCGCGCCGGTAATTGGGAGCTTTTTCGACAATCGATTATTCGCTCCCTTAAGTCTTGTATATATATATATGGTTTAACGAGGTCTCTCGAGAGGGGCCGAGCTTTTTGGGTATCGGATGATGGAAAAATTGCTTTACGAGCGCGCGTGTATATGTCTGTGAGCACTTGGATGGGAATAGAATAATCGAACGCGTTAAAATGTTTGCGGTGCGGGGAGTTATACGTGTATGTCTGCGATATAAAGTTGAAGAAAGGGAGGCGCGTTATCAAACATCGGGAGCTCGTCCCGCCGCCGGAGATATTTTTAGGCGTGGAAATATAAGGCACAGTCGAGAGAGAGAGAGAGAGTCTCATTGAATATTCTTATTATATCCGCGCGCTCTAGTTACATTATTTATTCTCCGCCAATCAGAAATAAAATCGGCAATTATAAAGGCGCAAGCGACGAGCTGACCGTGTTACACTTTGCCTTTTATATTTATTGCTTTATATTCACTCGCGCTCGCCACAGTTATAAAAAAGTATGTACTCTATAATTATTATACATATTTTCAAAATCGTAAAGATTAAATCATTCCTTTTATTCAGCGTTATATATAATATCGCGCTTTTAAATAACGCTGATTTGTGCGCGTATGTTGACGTAATTATACTTACATATTGAAAATCAAGTTTTGTCAAGTTGGAGGAAAGTTTGTTTATAGGAGTCCCCGCCCTGAATTAAAAAAAATTCCTGCGACTTTGAACCGACAACAAACAAACATGAGTAATACGCCGACTATAACACGTTACGCTGTTCGTTATCGCTATGTATAGCTTTTCATTATGGCAAAACATACAAAATTATTAGCTCAATCGCGATAAGACGAAGACGCGCGGCCAAAAAGATCGCAATGTACACACAAACACATTTCGCCACTGTACCACTCCGGGAGCCCCCAGCAGACTTCGTTACCTAATCGCTTATTACGGCCCTATATACGTACATCTCGGCAATTATAATCAACGGCAGGGTTCGTCCAGGAAACAACGTCGTTATCACCATCGCGTCGCTTGTCAACATCCGGACACACACGCTAATGCGTCGCCGATGTTCGATTCGCGCGCGTTATACTACTATACGTCGGTCGAAGGTGACACGCGCACTCGCGTATTATGCGCAGAGACTGGAGAACTTGCGTCATTGGTACGCGAGTGTGTATTATGGTAGCTCTTTGCGGAGAGATGATGGTCCGGGGGAATTTTGACTGGTAACGCGGGGATTTCTATAATAATTAGACTTAAAATTACCAGAGATATATGATAATGGTTAAGAAGCAAAGAGTATATACTCGCGTGTCTAATATATATAGCTCTGCACGTGTCCCGCTGAATGAGTATAAATATTTATATTTATAGATATGCGTGAGGTTAGGGGCAATTTTTCAATTCTACGACACGATTAATGGAGACGATGAGTGGGTGGTGGTGGTGGTGGCCGGTTGACGATCATGGAGATATTGGTATGTGTGTATGTGTATATACTGGTTGGACATGAACAGCGCAAAACCTGCCTCGCGTATATATATAGTCATAAATATTGATACAATACAATATGAAATACGATACATATGCTGATGGCGTGAACTACGCGGTTCACGTGTATAAAAAAGAATTGACAAATCACGCAATAAATCTCATTGACGATCAGATTCCCGGAAAATCGACTTATTTATTCCTTATAGGTATAACAATTTTTAAAAGTTTTGAAGATCATCGTTCAGATGTACGCAGCTCAAGAGCACAATGCAAGGCGACAATGCAAAAGTATAATATACATACTTATTGTTATACACCGCGCTCGATCGCAAACCGCGTTCAATGTAAGTAGTCCAATCTTGTTGCCTTGCTTTACATAAACGCGCGCGTGCACTAAGCAAAAAAAGAAGCCGTCGATCTCGCTATATATATATTACATATTCTCAGCGCGAGTGGGAAAAAATTATGCTCGTTTTTTTGTCGCCTCACTTACTCTCCGCGTGAACACACATATGATGTGTGTATATATAAACCCGAGTACATTATGATTCATCTCCAGCCGGAGCGCGCGTGCCAGTAGTGTATATTATACACTCGCGGCGTAACGGTTATCTATCCGAAAAAAGAGCTATATCACTCTTCCCCCCAATATATACATATTAGTGCAAAGAACGAACGATCCGATGATTCGGTAAACGACCGAGTTCTTTGCCTTTTAATTCGCCTCTTTTCTTATATACAAAAACACAACTATACTTTACGTAAGTATTTTCCGGAAATTTCACCGCGCCCGTTGATACAACAACGTCGAGGCGGAGTGTTTTCTTTTTTATATAATTAATACGAGAACCGAATGCGCGCGCGTGTCCGTTGCGAAATTGTAAACGAATTACGCGAGCGGCGCGTGTTCGCGAGGCATTTACTCGCGTTCATGTATATGCGCGGGGAGGTTATATATGACCGAGGGGGATGGCAAATTGGTGTCGGGTTATAGTTGTGCAGTGGAATGAAGGAAGCGGCGGGCTGTTATAAATCGATGCAGAAATGCGTGCACGTATATATCCATTATAATGGAGCAGTTTTACGTAATCCCGATAACGGTATTATGTCGTGAATTAGAGGTGTAATGATGATACCTTACATACGGTAGTCTTTGGATTGTGAAATTCGTACACGTCGCGTGTAATTTTTATGTAATTCAATATATGATGCGTTATCTGTACATATAAATTTCGAAATATTTCAACTCTGATGAAATATTCGATCATTCCAGACACTGCTCCAGCGGAAATTAATATAATACTGCATATATATACATCTCGGCTGCACTATCAAGTGAGTCACAATGTTATTGACCTACAATATGTGGCAATAACCGCACGGACTTCGCACCGCCAACGTTTGTCAAAATCGAACAAACTCCCCCCGAAAAAAAAATCATCACACATACTAATGCAACAAACCGCTCGACGATCTATAAACATACAAAGACGGTGTAGTGGAGCGCTCTTGAACCAGAATAATCAACGGCAATAACCTTACAACCGACACAGAGTTTATACAAATCAGAAAATCCCTCATCACATACATATCGGCGTAAACAACTGTCTCAGCGACGTATGAACGCGAATACATATAACCCACCCTATAACGTGTGCATCGCGCATATTATCCATCACCCGCTCTCTTAAAACTTGGAAAAATACGCGCACGCGCTCGTCTCTCTCTCCTTGATACCGATATATATATATTTCAAAGGCGATTGCATCTATACTCGCCTCGGCTATACCTATACTCTCACGTGTATCCTTGCCCCCGTTACACACATACGGCAGTGGCGGCCCCCGTGTATATACACCCCTTTCTTCCTCCGCACGCGTAATTTTAGGTGCGCGCCCAAGGCCGCGTAGGTGTAATATCTCTTCCTTTCTTGGTCGCTCGGCGCGGAGTAAATACGAGAAAGAGATTATATATAGGAGAGAAAGCTTTCGCTGCGGGTGTACCTATATAGAATCCCGAGTGATTATTTTTAAAGATGAGCGATGTTCTCGGCAGGGGGGCAATATAATGGTGTTCCGAGAGCGAGCTTTATACGCTGTTTTTTTATTGGAGGGATCACGCGATTGTTGCAGCAGCCGAGATATAGAAATGCACGCGGGGGTATAAATGTTTAGAGGATGAGTGCGATTTCTTCTTTTCTTTCTTTCGGTGTGAAAGAGTTTGGATTATATTTCACGCGGGATTCCTTCTTTGTTTCGTGCACTTTAAAAATGGAACAGACGCGCGGTATAATTCGAATGGGGTACGTGCTTTATTTTTTTCTTTTCTCGATAATAAACGAAATCGTGTGCCCAAATGGCGCAAAAGTTCGTATAATGAAGCTATTAAATGTCACGCTTCGTTGGATACATTATAATGGTTCGCGGGTTTATCCATTTTTCATTAACGACGCCCGGTATAGGCCGCCCAGACAGAATTATCTCAAGCGAGCGAAAAAAAGAGCGAGAGAGATTACATTTCACTCCCAAATCGAGGAATTTAATCAGCACGCGCACGCGCGGAGTGCAATAATCCTCTCAGCGTACATCACGAGTCTCTCGTGACCAGGAAGCAAAAAAAAAAACAAGAACGAACCGCGCGCGATAGCTGCGAAGAACGCCGTTTATTTGTATATATACGGCCGATAAATCACGTGAAAGTGCTTTGGGTATTATGATGTGTATAGGAGCGTCTGTGTGTGCGAGCGCATTTCTCCTCGTTCGTTGGCGCGAATAACGACGGCGCATAACATGGATATAGCAATATAGGTGTCGTGTATGTATATATATACGGTTTTCAAAAATACCGCAGTCGCCTCGATTCGTGGAGCTGATTCCGTTTGGGGGTTTAACGATGCATGAAAAAGTGGTTTTCGAAGAGCCTGCGGTATATATTAGCCTGATTTATATTTAAAAAGGCATTTTCAAATGATCTTTGTATAAATGGAATAATAACAATAGCAACGTGACGGCTATTTTTATATCATATTTTATAGCTGCGATTAGCATTGCCTATATATATTTATGAAGCGATTGTCGTCTAAGTAGAAGCGCTTTCTGCGCGTCGGGAAAATACTTTCTACTCGCCGCACGTTTATTGTTTTCACTCGCGATGGCACTCTAAATTTCCATCATTCGCTGCCGGTATATATCCGTGTGATTAATTGACTTTCTGCTTCGTAAATTTGCCATCGGGAATTACTGGTTTTCGCGGGCATAAGAGAGCCGCTTTCCACCGGCGCGCTTAAACCAGAGGTATATATAGTAATTGATGGCGATTGTAAAAGAGAAAAATTGATTATTATCGCCGAGATTTCCTGATGGACGGGTATATAGCCTGGAAGCATCGTTTAACTTTTTGCCGCCGCCGCGAGATCGCCAGCGAAAAACAATCGCATTCTATATAGCTCTACAGCGAGGATTGTGATTTTTAAAAGGTTTAAATAGTCTCAATGCGTAGAAAAATCTGGATTAGGATTGAATTACAGATGAAAATAAAGAAAAAATCGGTATTATATCTGTACGAGATGGACACATGATAATAATTATAAAAAAAAAATCGTGTTCTCGTTCTATACGTATATCACATATACACGAGTGTTTTTTCTTCTCACTCAATCGCAATTTCACGCGAATTTTCCTCAATTACATCGTAATTATACTACTACATTTTTATAGTTTCACAGACGCCCGAGAGTCCAATTGCTCGTCCAATTAAGCGCTGACTCACATAATTGGAGAACGCGCATGATCGGAGACATTTTATCAGAATTTTATAATTGAGCAAAGTTCAAGCTTTTATGTAATGCATCGCAGCGCGACGTCTATATACATACACATATTTCAAATTAGATAATTTTTTATCGCCTACTCTAGTTGCTATTTTGCTCTATCATCCTCGCTGAATATACATCATATCCGAGTTGCACTCCGCTTCACCTTTTAAATATCTTCAACGCAGCTGCAGCTTGACAAAACTCCATTTATCGTTGATAACTTTCGAAACTGCATTACAGCCTCCGCCGCGCGCAGGAATGCATCTTGCAAAATATATATACACGTCGCGTACGTTATTTAAATAATTAACCGCGGGCATGCACCGGCCGCTCCCATCATTGGCGCGCGTCGCATCACAATGGCACTTTTTCTCGCGTGCAGCATCTCTATACAGGCCCCGCGCGTTACGCCATATCCCATAGGTGCGGGAAATGAAAAAGATTCTTTCGTACGGGAGTACTTGTGCACGATTGCTGTATATCGGTACTTATATCAATTTCGTCCGATTGCCGATCGTATCTATATTATATGCCACCGCATCGCCGCGATTACGAGACGTTATGTATATACGCGCGCTTGATAGCTACAGATATAAGTAATGAATTTGTTATCGATAGTACATATCGCGAAATAAAATCATCATCTATCATCGGCCGAAATCATGCATGGACTATATAGCTGAACCCCAAAAGAACGGCGGCCAAGCATCCGGTATGTATATGTGCCTATACACGCCTCGGTGATCGTAACGCACTATAATTGGATTCGCCGCTATATATACTGCCGCCTTCTCTCCGATTTTCCTCTCTTTCCTTAAACTCGTGACTTTTCCGTCGTCGCGCTGTCTGCTCAGCCCGCGAATCTTATCTCGCGCGTGGCTGACCACACGTGCGCGCCCGATTTCTTCTTCTTCTTTTTATCCTCTCTCACGCGAGAAATATGCTGCTCCCATCTGTGTGTGTTTTGGCTGAGCGGTTTTCAGTTTTATATACACGTTTCGTGTATAATTTTTATATGTTGGCGAGAGGCCAGTTATAAATTCGATGAATAAAGCGCGACGCTAGTAGCAGGGTGTGCGAGATATAACGTGATCGATGCGGCAACGAGCGAGATGGTGCGGTTGTGGTAATTTTGCAAGCGTTAATATGCTATGCAAAATCGCGCGCGTATATTTTATTAGTCGTAAATAACCGCGGTGTTGCGGCGATCGAGTATATTGTATCTTTAGCAATAGACAGGGCGGCAAAAGTATTTATATTTATACATTGTTTTAGCGGTACAATAAAATTTCCAGAGGGAGTATCATAATAGATAAACATATCAACAACTTGGAGGAAAGTTTTTTTTTTTAAATAATACACGCAGTATTTATGAAAGTATGCAAGGTTTATTTTTATAAGCAAAAATTATATGTGTGTGTGCTGCAGTGTAACGTTAATCTTTTCGTTACGTAAATTTTGTTGATTTTAAAAACTCAAATATCAAGGTTAGACACATTGCATAAGAGAAACAGATATTGGTTTTTGAAAACTAAATCTTCGTCGGCTTAATTGAGTGATTGATCATTGCTCTGACATTAGATTTATAATAGTTTTCGATTAATCATTTTGAAAGGATCTTTTTTTTCTTTCTTTCCTCATCCATTAATTACCGATCGTCATCTAATCGGTAACATATCGTACGATTCCACATAATATAGTAAAAGCTTCAAACTTTTTAAAGACCTTTTCTACATCTCTCATCTGAACCTCGGTCGGGCATCGAGTGGGAAAATCAATCGATGTATAAAATTCAAATACTTTCCAAGATTAATATCGACCATGAAATGCTTTTCACACATATACACATTAATTATAAAGGAATTCCCGCGCGCGTTATCGTGCAAATCGCTTTTTTATTCTCTCTCTTTCACATCTCGTCAACCAATTGCACAAATCATCATATACACCTTCAACGATCGTATACAATATACAAAGCTCGAAAGCTTTCAAAGTTGAGCTCCGACATCGTAAAATCGCTAATCCGCAGCTCGATAAATCTACATCGATCGATGCAAAAACAAAGCCGCGCTTACAGAAACAATAGTCACACTCGCTCAATGTCGCTCCTATTTTTTTTCACCTCGACACTTGTACTACACACATACACACACCCCGAAAAAAAAAAGTTCTGCCTCATTGTCGAATATCGCCTTGGAATTCATGCACAATGCAGTACCTCTCAACTCGCTCCCTCTCTATAATATAATAATTACATTACCGTGTGTCTTTCTTTCTTTTTTTTTCATTGGACGTTATCAGACTTATATATCGGCCGGCCAAATCTAGCCATGGCACACATGCGTCCCACTCATCTTTCGCACAATATACCACGATGTATCATCGTTGTCGATTGTTTTTTTTTCCCTCGCGAAAAGTACCATATCGCGGCTCTTACTCGAGAGAGGCGTTATTATCACGCGGAGCGCGCACGAGGGGGGAACATCGCGACGCGATAACGCGCGGCCATCTCAGGAATGCCTCATACCTATACACCTCTCTTATACTCAAGAGAGAGGGAAAGAGAGGAGGTGTCGCGTGTGTGTATATATTGTCACGAGCGAAGGTGGCAGCCGTAGTGGAGTTGCGTCGGGAGAAGCGGCCCGTTCGCGGGTCGTGTGCTACTGTTGCCGCCGGGCACTAGTTTTGCTTTGCTATATTACAGTGCCCCTGGAAGTGTGAGTGTATATATATAATTGATATAAGAAGTGTCGTTGTGGTCGCCGGAAGCGAGTTAATTAATATAGTCTATATGGTAGTGTTCGCTGATGTATTATACAACATCTTACCAATATCTTATAAAAGAACAAAACTGAGACGTCCGCATATCAGTAGATATAACCCAAAAGCAGTAAAGAAACCACTCAAGCGACTCTTCCGGTACAACGTACATCTCGAGACCGCACCAACTGTATTCTATACTCTCTTATATCTCTTTTACAATCTTACTTCAGGACGCCACGCGCGGACGTGAAATTCAGTCGCTCGCGCGTGATGTACGGCAGATGCGACGCGTCAGCCGAAACGTGCGTGCTGCATCATCAGCTGTGAAATCACAGCTGAGTCTAGTTCGTCGCGTTTCGAAAGCGGCCGCCTCTATACATATAGATACTTTCCCGGCACACTTAGGCTCGCGTATCCTGATTTGCGTATTGACATTTATAGTAAAACATAAATCATAAGAAAATGTATATTTGTATGAGCAAGACATTAATTTCGCTATGTTTGTTGTTACAGGAACCTGGAATCATTTATGAATGGATGGCGGTTCGACGGAGGACGCGGGAGGTGGACCCGTTGCGGGCCTGGGAGGTCTGGAAAGATGGTGGGCCTACCTGCTGATCGCCGGCATCTGCGTCGTCCTCTGCGGCTCCGTGCTGCTCAACTCGACCCTCCTAGTCGCCTTCTTCAGGAGACCAGGACTCAGGACCATCTCCAACAGGTTGGTTATACACCCCACCTCTTATTAAGTATATACATATACTTATAAGCGTGATGGAAAATTTTCCTTATAATATTCGCTTACACAGTATAGGATCTATATTTATGCTTGCAAAACAGAAAAAAAAGAAGTATATTTTTTGCAAACGCTGCACTTTTCGCGAAAGTATAATAACGACTTACTTACACTTCCACGAAGACAACCGATCCGCTTGTTTAATGTTTGTACATGCACGCGTGATGTATAATCGCTTAGTCACTCGTATATACTTGGCTGCCGTGAAATTTTGATGAACTTCTGGATTAGAATTATTCTACTTATTTAGCGTCCAGCGTATATAACAGCGGCCTTGCCGATCCCAAAACTCACTTTGACCCCCGTCGTCGTCCGCCCAATTATCGTCGCGGCATCGCGACCTAATTTTTCGTCCGGCGCGTGGGTGTTGATGAAAAAGAAAAAAAAAATAAAGGCGACGCAATAATATAACGATTCGGAACCGCCTTAGGAAAACGTCATTGAGTGGAGTCCCACGCGTTCGCGCGACGGAGAGGCGCGGTGTATTATAATATCGCCGCCCTTGCGCGCTCGGTGAAAGAGAGAGAAAAAACGCGTTTGCGCAAGGATATATAGCGCTATAACGCGTGTGAGTGTGTATCCGGTGCGCGAGTTTTCTAACGGTTTCACCCGGAAATTCGCGCGTTATGATCCCAGCAGCGTTAAGGAATGAAAGGATTATAGCAGAGATGGCGTGAGTGACAATCAAGCGCGAGAAAGTCATTAAAGTTCATCATCACTTACGCACACGGGGAGAGAGGATATGTTATTAGTATAGCTGCGAGAGGAAGTCGGTGACATTGTGCTGTTATAATAATGTAACAAAAAGAAAAGGAAAAAATCAAACAAATTGCATTTGGTTTGACGTAGGAATGTATCATGTGTGGACGCGCGTCGATCGCAGGACATTTGAATTCGAACGCTCGTAAATAATATATATTATGTACGTGTACGCAAATAGGGATTGGCGTGTGATATGTCGTCATGTTTAATTGATGGCTGCAGTGTTGTATTTTAATTCGAAAAATGTTGAAATATGGTGGCGGGTTTTTTTTTCGCGGAGAAGCTTGAAAAACTTGCATATAGCAAAATGTTGTACAGAATCGGAATTACATTGATTAATATAGATATCATTAATTGAAGGTATTCTATTAAATTTTTTTCACGTCTATATCCGAGCGAATAAATGTATATCAAGAGGCAGCTCTTATGAATAGTAACCTATATCAATATACTTGTGATTTAATTGTAACATTATATAGTTACATTTATCTATTACCGAATAATTTTCAAATAATCAATAAATTTATACCGACAACAATTTGCATACGAAATCTAAATACAAATATTTCTCCTCTCTATATAATCATCGCATTTCTATTCCACGTGTGCGACCGCATAACGATTGTCTCTGCAGAGCGAAGCAAAGCAAAACCTACATTAAGGTGCATGAGACTAGCTGCACGGAATTATATATCCTTATAATGTCAGGCTCGCCGGTCGCACAATGTATAATAAAATAAACCGCTATACCGCAAGGATATATATACACGTACGCGCGGCGGCTGACGATTAAAAAGCATCTATATATATTAACCGTCTCCCCTCTTTTTTTACTTTCTCAACGTTGTAGTCGTCGTGGAAGATTACAGAGTGTCGCGCCATCACGAACTTCGGCGTATAATATATATATCGGCTGCACTTTTTTTTCTGGACGTTCAACTCCCGCCTAGCCTCGTGCAATTTAATCTGTCAGTTTTCGGTCTGACTCAATCGCGAATATGTCGAGGTTGTTGCTCCGATTTCGGTTCGAGAAGACAGTTGGTAACGAGGGTCACCGCGGCGCGTGTGTATCTCGGAATGGTTGCACTGAACGGTTTCGCTAATTATTAATAATATCGTCAGAGCTATACGTGCCGTTACGCAAAAGCCGTGTCGCGGTTTTACGTAAGCCAAAACGCGCGCGCCAAAGACGCAGAACACGGATTTTCGACAGATCGTTAAATAAATTTTCATAAATTTTAAAATATATATATACTTATGTACGATTTTCAATGCTATGCTAACTAGGTTCTGGGAGAAGTTATTGAGCACTGTGATGTCAAAAGATGCGCAAACGTGTATATTAAGAGATCTTCGGTATACAGAAAAAGCTGAAAAAGCGCGATGATTAAATTTCGCGCGACTGTATATGACAAAGACGCGTGCGCTGCTGGTAATGAAGACTTTACACGGAGTATCCGGAGATATTAAATTTCCACTCATATTTTGCAGCTCGCGTTGTCGAGTGGTAGCCTATTTTTCTTACGACAAAGCATCGCTGCACAGCAAAAAGGATATATTGATAATTAAAGTGCGGCATTTTTTGCCAGCGTGCGCGCGCGATAAAACGTTTAATCTAGAGTATTATATACCGTTATATACTGTGAGCACTGATTTCGCGATTATATCCATGCTGTGTTATTTTATTCTAAGCTAGAAAATAAAAATCGTCAAGTATGTCACCGCTATAAAAACGTATATATGATACAGACAGCAATGTATAATTATAATATTTATTATACATGTTCGTTATTTATTTATATATACTGCGACTATGAGCCAGAATTTTTATGGAAAAAAAAATCTTTATCATAATGCCCCTTTGATTTTCTCATATATCAGTCACGCGCACGTGTTACTTTTAATTAATCAACGCGACTCCTTTCCATAAATAATCAACACAACAACAACAACGACGACCTATTAATTATAATATAATTATTTTCGGATTACGCATTAATGGACTCTCAGACTCTCTCGTCTCGTCTGTCTGCGAGCAGATAAACCTCGGTGTTTATGATGATCACGGCGAAAATTATCTACCAAAGTGCGTATGTAATCAAGGCAATTTTGTTGTTATCATCCCGTCGCTCGAAACCTCGATTGATCTAAATATAAGAAAACATAATTACATCTCCCCGCCGGCGAGCGATAATAATTCAACACAACGTGTGTTCACGTGAACAACACTCTCTTTTTATCGGCTTTCTCTTTATACAACAATTGCTCGTCTAAAATTAAAATTATCTCGCGCATGATGTTTGCGAAAACTTGAAAAGCTATTGACCGTCTCTACGTCCCTCCCTTTCACTGAGTATATAATTAAAAAAAGCGCGTTGTTGGTACACTTCCACAACTCGGCAAATATATACTCGCGGCGGATAGCTGCGAATGGATTTACTCAAGCCTAAAGTAAACATACCTCTTCGGACTTTGGCAAACAAATTTTTCGCGTCTGTGGTATATCGATGTGTTTGCGCATACACTTGAAATGTGATTGAACGGTCTTTATTAATCGGTACATTAAGAAGCGTTGTAAATTATTATATATACGCAGCCGCGGAGATTACGGTGACCAACATAAAAACACAGACAGTTCCTTTGTTGTCGACGATAAATAAACAACGAATGCATCGACAATGTACTATACTCGCTCTGCCAATCGGAAGTCTTCTCTCGTTTTACGCAGAAGCGCATACTTTACGAGGCCGCAGAGTGCACGTACATAAACCCGGGCTCTTAATCAACGGATGCAATTGACCCTCTCGCCATTGTCTCCGCGATGGTCTTAACTATATACCTTTCCAATCGCACTTCTCGCTTCCGCGGGAAGAAAAGCAACGACTCCTTCTCTATATATACATGTATACGCACGCAACCCTCCCGCGCCACGCAATCGTCGGGCCATAAAATCGCGAGAGATCCGGGCCGCTTTTATTACGAGCGAGAGCAGCCAATAAAAATAAACGGAAGAGAGATAGAGAGAGCCGAGAGCAATAATAATAATAATAATAATAACACACGCAGGCGACACGCGGCGAGTGTGTGTAATAAAAAGCGCGGATACGACTTCCCGTTTTTCGCTGTATTAAATCGCTGATTTTCTCGCGGAAGCGAAGAGAATATAAGTGAAAGCGCGGGTTCGGTGAGGGACGAGCTTTTCGTGATTAGGGTGCTTTGTTATTGCCTGGCGGGCTTACGAGAAACGCGCGCTTGCCAGTTATGAAATAAAGTTGAGGGTGATTATGTGGTATATTTCATTGGCACTTTGTGAAAGTTTAGTTGTAGATGATTGTTTGGGCCGCGCTCGCAGCTTTAGTGTATCAGCTACATCGTTATCGATAATCTTTTGTACACGTCTTTTTATGTAACACAACATTTTCAATTCTACCACGGGTCAATAGACTTTCACGTGCGACGAAAGAGCCGTAAGGTCGCCGCAACTAAAACCATCCATCACATATATACTGTGCAGGGAGGCGTCGATGGCGCTTGAGCAAACCCGCAGACGCGGAGAAAGAAAAAAAAGAAAAGGGAAATTGCGTAAGCGGTGGGTGTATCTCACGACGACGCGAACTGACGCACTTCGAGCTTGACGGTTCTAAAGTTAGAATAAGCGGCGAAAGGCTTCTATTCTCTTTCTCTTTCATTCTCGCACTGTGGCGGCGCATCCTTTCATCATAAGCCAAGGAGACATCAACGGAACTTACGCGATTACCGATGTTCTCTTGGCCTTGGACGCGTGGTGTATATAGGTTTCTAATTTATCTTTCGATTTATCTTTCAAAGAGACAGTAGAGCAGCGACTTAAGCGAGAAAAATGAAAATAGTTCGGGTTTTCGTCGCAACTATTAGCATGCGAATAAACTTGCGCGACGTGGCATACAGTGTACGCGCAGATGAACAGGGGATTCACGGGCGCAGCTAGATTCTTTTTATAAATGACATTTGTCCGTCAGGTGAAGGAGGAAAATACTTAGGATTAAATTGTTTTTTACATTTTTTTATGACCTGACGGCGATGGAGCGCTAATCGATTGCGTATTTGCAAAAATAAAAAAAAACATAGAGAAAGAATATTTTTGTAATTTTTCCTTATTGGTCGGTCGCTCTTCGCCCGTGCAATGACCCATTAAGTGTGCAAAGCTTTTAATGAAACTTTCAATTAAAAAAAAAGCCTTTATTTTCTCAACGCGAATATAACGTCTGGATATTGACTAAAGAGAAAAAGCGTGATACGGGTCATCTATTTTCATGCAATATATACAAACAAATGGCTTGAAACTGTCAAAGCTATTCGAGACTAATTAGAAAAAAAAATGGCAAGATTAATTATATCCAAACGGCGTTGACATTTCTAGAACAATATATTATATGCTTTCGAAATCATCTAGCGACAATCTATTATATTTATTTAACCTACATAATGATGATTTTGTAAATAGACATTAATAAAGAGATGTCGCTTTGTATATCAAATTTCAATTTACAAGCCTTCGAAAATTCTAAAATAATCAATAGACTATACGAGAAAATAAATTACTCACACAATCCTATTTTAAGAACACACCATCTAACACTGATTTTTTACTTCCGCAGATTTGTGATGAACCTGATAGCCTCGAACATCCTGGCGATAACCGTGCTGACGGGTCTCCTGATCATCGACAGCATTGGGTCGGTCAACCTGAGCTTCAACGCGACGCCGCACTTCTGCGCCGTCTCGGAGGGTGCGACTGTCCTCATCACAACGACGTCAATCCTCTCAGTGCTGCTGATCGGTGTCGACCAGTACCTGGCCGTCGTCGACCCGCTGCGCTACCGTACCCGCATCGACAAGCTTCGCTGCGCCCTACTCATCCTCGCCGTCTGGCTGATCGCCGCCGTCTTCGGTGGCCTGGCCAGTATCAATCCCCAGCCGCGAACTCTATGGTGGTTCTGCTCGCCCCAGCTCTACGATAACAACTACGTGGACGATCAGACGGCAACGGAGCTCAGGTTCCAGGCTAGCCTGATCGTCAACACGAACTCGACCGAGACCACCAACATGGAGATCGAAGGCGAGATTAATCTCCAGGACCCCGAGGGCATTTACAACGCCACCGGTACGATCATATTCCGCAACTCCTCAGACATCGAGGTCGACGAGGACGTCTACGAGAGCGTTAGCGATATGCCGATCTTCGGCTTGGCGTATGCCCTCGTCTACGCCCTCTTCGGATACCTCGTGCCCTTCCTCGCCATCTGCTGGATCTATGTGCGTATTTACGCCGCCGCTCGCAACAATTCCGAGCGCACGAGGCGCAATGGATCTCGGCCAATCCTCTCCTCGGGCAGCTTCAGTGAGGAAGGAAACGGTAACGGCTACGGCCACCGGATGGACTCGTCGGTTGAGGACTTCCGGCGTATACCCAAGATATCGTCGTTGTCGTCTATAGACGAGAACAGCGAGGCTACCCCTAGTCAGGTGATGGCCCCCTCGCCCCACAACGAGCACGCGAACTTCCCTGATATCGAGGAAGAATCGGCTGCCGTCATATTTACCGTTGGCTCGACCAAGGTTGACGTCAGCCAGAGACGCGACGACGTCGCCGTCGACATCGACCCTGATGACGATGACAATGCCAAAGATAGCACCAAGTCCAAAGTTCCTATAGCCGCGCTCAAGGCCCACTTCCTGATGAGCGACAATAAGGGTGAGGCAGTAGCAGATGCAGCAGCTGTGGACGACAGAAGCGCCTCGCCGGACATCGTCGTCGTCAAGAGCAAGTTCCCAGACGTGCCGGAGCAGCGGCGCAAGTCCTCCCACGATCTC
The DNA here is from genome assembly GCA_900474315.1 of Torymus auratus. Classification (NCBI taxonomy): domain Eukaryota; kingdom Metazoa; phylum Arthropoda; class Insecta; order Hymenoptera; family Torymidae; genus Torymus; species Torymus auratus. The sequence continues at coordinate 37,552 of UXGD01000400.1, forward strand.
ATGTACGAGGAGATGATGCTGGCCTGCGGCAAGCACCCCTACGAGTACGAGGACGAGCTCGATCGGTCGAGCGACGAGGATGACGACGATGACGACGAGCTTCATCATCATCATCACGATTTCGAGGAAGCTCTACCTCTATCCACTGCTGAAGGATTCATCGTTCAGCCTGACAACGTGGACGCTGAGAATCCTCACAGCTCGACGCGCTCGATTAGCGTCAACTTCGACCTGGCGGATAACGAGCATCCAAACCCCGAGAACTCGAAGATGCTTAGTCAGAGTAACCAATATCAAAACCATCCCGTGAACAACAGTCCCAGTCATCCGCCTCCTATAGTCACGATAACGCCGCCAGGACAGAAACCCATGCTACCGTCCATCCCATCGACGCTGCACCGTGTTCCTAGCGTCAAGAGCACCAACAGCTACATCAACAACCTCAAGTACCGCATCAGCAACGGTTCGCTGTTCAAGTACCGGGAGGAGACGCGGGCAGCACGCATCAGCGCTCTTGTCATCGTCATGGGCTTTATCTGCTGGACGCCTTACGTCTACTACATGGTCACCAGCAATCTGCCCTTCTTCACCGAGTCAGAGGATCTGGACCTGGCCTCGGTCTACTCGCGACCGTCTCTGGTGAAGACACCATTGGCGTTCCTCATCCTTGGCACCATTTTCAGCCCGCTGCTCTTTGGCTACCGCTCGAAACGTGTGAAACGCGAGCTGCGCAAGTTCTTCTGCTTCAAGCGCGAGCTGTCGTACAAGAACAATCGCAGCCTCATGGCGAAGAAAGTGCTGAGACGCCGACACAGTGGTGCGACGATACTGGGCCCGTTCAGCAGCGAGTCCGGCTTCGACAACACCAAGTACAACATCTTCAACTGTGTATATGGGAGGAACAAGTGGCCAAAGGATAAGGTGCAATTCGTCCAGGTACCAGACACGGCTCTGGCCGTTGAGACCTGCCGTAGCAGCTTCAGCAGCGGTGCCAGTACTCAAATTTCCAGCACCTCAACGGACGAGTGCTGAGGATCGAGTGTTGTAGCGAAGCGTGCGAGTGTAGGGAGAGAGAGAACGAATTTTTCGACTGATCTTTAAATTATGTTAACGATAATTGGCAGACTCTTTTGTTTTTTAATCGAAGCGTTTTGTAAACGAATGCGAAAACTACGAAATTGGTTGGTGTGTGTGTGTGTGTGTGTGTGACGATAACGCGATGCAAGTATCATGACAAAACCGTTCAAAGACTGAACGAGCAAAAAAAAGAAGAAGAAGGAAGAAAATTGTAAAAACAATGGCAGCGACGTGATGCATAACAATATCGCGTGACCGCAACGAGAGAGAAAGAGTACGATCGCAATCTTTGTGTACAAACAGACCGATGTTACGACGTTTCTTGTCCAGTGTGCAAGAGAACGACTGTGACAAACCACGCGTAGATTACACACTAAGCTGTTACATCTTTCGTTGTATGGAGTGCGAACATTTGCCCCGATGCATATGTATATGTAGAATTTTATCGACAATCGTATAAACGAGCTACTAAAGCCTGGGCTCTTTGTATCGCGACATAGAAACCTCTAAATACGTAAAGTCATCGCGCTTTACCTACAGCGAATCGTCGCGTCCATTGAATAATGCATTTTGATATTTTTAACCGGAATATATATTCGTACATTTGAATATACCACGCGCGTATACACGACGACGACGACGAAACATCGCATTTTTCTCTTGTAATACCGGTGTGCACGCGTGCGACAACGGAACAGAAAGAAAAAGAAAAAAAATCTCTATGTTTATTTACGTAATGCGCGCGCGTATATGCCACTTGCCGTCTCGTGGCGGCAAGTACGTGTATACGTGCCGAAAGTCCCGTCTCGTTTTTCGGAAATATTTTTGGAACACCGATAAAGTCGCGCTGTGGATTGCACGTAGCACGCGAGAAAAAATTTCGTTTACCATTGTGTATAGAATAATCAGGAACATTCGTCGTTGTTAGAAAATACACTGTAATCCGCGTCGATTCGTTAAATTGACAGTTGCATTTACACCGAGATAAGTAAAACAGAAACTGAGAGAAAGAAAAAAGAAAAAAGAAAATCACGTTGCGTGCGATGGCTTCTTTTCCTCTACACGATCGCGGTGCAGTGGAACCGAAGAAGAGAACGCGCGCGTTTTTAGAATGCCCGTTGCATGAAAACCGCGCGTGCAGCTCGTCGAGATGAAGAGAGCGCGGGAAAATCTGGCAGACCAAACGCATTCTTAATCGCAATATTGTTTAAACGAAAATATGTGTCTCGGCAAGCGTATGCGGCGGGCATTACCCAGCAGTAGTATTAGTGTCGTCGCGGCAAAGCTGGGAGAGAGAACGCAACAACTGCAGCACGTGAAACCGCTTTCTTCCATGACATACGACTCTCTTCTATATAGCCGCGCCTCACGACGACACGTATATATCCTCGTGTACATATAATACATAGTTCTTCCGCATATATAGACATGGCGCAATGCCGATCGAATTATCATTATCATTACTACTATTACTATTATTGTCACTCGTACACCCGTTTGTTTAGTATTTTTAGTCTGTAACTCTTTTTACGTATATGTAGAATATAGATATGCGTGTGTGAAGAAGATGAAGTTTATTTGTACATAGGTTGCGCGAAGCAAATATTTCTAATGAATTATATGTGCGTATAAATATGAATAGCACGCAGGGAAGTAAGCTATTATATACGACACTGTGCAGCGGTGGATCCGGGGGATGCGATAGTCGCGAGATGCTCGCATCTTTTATTATGTAATACGATAAATTAGCTTAAGTGGTCTGGTAAATGGCCGGGCGCACTAGTCAGTCAGCCGAGAAAGAGAGAGAGAGAGATCAGGATAAAAGCCAAAAAGCGCGTACTTAAATTAGTGTGGCATGTATAACGTGTATGTGTAACTTTAAGGAGATGAGACTCAGTTGTTAATCGTAGAGAGAGCTTGTTCTTAATGACTTTCCGAATGATCATCGATACGTTATTTATTGGTGCCATCCCGTGGTATAAAAACCTATCGAACTATATACGTTTCTATATAATCGACTCGTGCAGATCCACATTACATTGTACATTACCCGCTATAGATATCATCGAAACAGTTTCGAGACTATTTATTATAAATGAAATATTCATGTCATTAACAGTAACACCGCATTAGTCAGCACACAACTAAGTAATAAATGTCAAATACGTATAAATAAGTATACCGTATAATAGCCACAGAACGATATACTTGAGATACCAAGCGCGAGCGCCGAGTAAAGAAGCTCTTTAAATATACTTATGCCGACACATTTGCAACCGAGTCTTTTCCGCCAAGCTCGCCCAGCCAGCAAAGTGATTTGTAATATTAACAAATATTCTGTCAGAATTATAACGCCACTTTTCGCGTTTAACACCACGCTCGTGGCTGCCCTCCGGATCTAATTTTGGCCTTGACAGCTCAATTTCACATCCAGTTCAAAACGTACAAGTATCCATACGTATAATGTATAAAATACGTATTTATTATTATGTATACAGAAAAGCCAAAACATTAAAACGCTCATCAGTCACTCGCGAGTCCAGAAATAGAGGCCAAAATTAATTTTTGAAAGAGGCAATGGTTCGTTGAGCTTCTTTTTTCTCGGTGTTCCGTCTCCCCCGCGTCGAGCGATAAACGTCCTGGGCTCTCACCGCTGCCTATGTACGTATAAGCCCGCGTGCTTACTTCCCGGTGTGTAATTGCGACCAGCGAGAACGAGCAAAATTATATACAGAGATTGGCGTACACACACATTACCAAATGTCAGTTGGTGACTGTCTCGTATATCAGAGCTGTCGTCGAACTATGCCGGTTGCACGATCGATGAATAACGAATTATTCTCATCGATGAAATTCAGCAAGTTCGAGAAGACCGAAGGTATAGCTCGACGACAGCTCAATTGTAATATTGAATGTGAATTGAAATTTTGTATAAAATAGACGACTTTGCGCGTAATTCTAAATTCTCTATTTCGTCTAGAAGCCAACTCTCGTCTCGACGCAGAATTTGCATTTTAACAATGAGGCGAGAAATAAAAATGGAAAACTTTGTTTTGTTTCGCGCGGGCTTCTAAACACGCATAATAGCAGCGAGGCGAAAAGCGCCGCTGCGCTCTGCGGTTTCTGACAAATTTAGTGCTGCCAAAACAAACATTCCTTAAAATATAACCGAATTTCAAATGAAAATAAAATTTCGCCCCGTCAGTCGAAATAGACCGCTGCTAAAAGTGCCCGTAAAATTGACGAAACGCGCCGCACTCCGAGTATGTATAATCACACTTAAACTCACGGTTTATCGATTTCTAATTGCCAGTCAAAACAATTCAGAGACAATAGTTGGCTTCATTTACCACGCGCGCTATATGTCGTGGCGAAATTGCGCTCTTCTCGTTTGTTGAAAAAGCACGCAGACGGTGTGTGCGAAGAAACGATGACCAGAGCTTTTTGGCGATGATGAGTAGGTGAACGTTTGTAAATAGAGAAAAATCGCCCCGCCTACTGCGCGTTATTGTATGAGCAAGGAACGGTGTGTGTATGGCTGCGTATACGTTTATTTCGTTTGTGTCTTAGAGTATATAATTAGGAGCGAGCGAAAGAGAGAGAGGAGAGAGTTGAGACTTTCTTCCGATTTTTTTGTTTTCACCTAGACAAGCATTTCGCGCATTTTTTTATCATTATAATTATTATTCGATTCTTGAAAGCGTTATTCGAGCGTGTGTATGTGTAAACTGACGAGTATGTAATTGAATGCGTCGAACAAACGTTTCTCATTTCGCCCTTTCATTCATTTCTCATCTCATATTCTATTCGTCCATTCTTATTGTCACGCGTTATTATATTTGTAGATAATTGTTTTTTACCGAGCCCAACGTCTCTTTTGAGTATTTTTATACGCAAGTTAAAAGCACGCAAGAACACTTCCTCTCTTTTCTTCCCGACTGTATTTTGTACATTACAAGTGGTCAGTTGTCATTATTATTTATATTAAATAAACCGAGCGAAAGAGCCGCGGCGGCGCGTTCATTGCGCGCGCGCTCGCGCGCGCAGTTCAGCGGAGTTGAGAACACACATTTTGTTAAAAAAAACTTTTTTTCTATCAAGTGTGTTTATGTAAAACACTGTACTCGAGAAGCAAGAAAAACTTGTTGTAAAGTTTTTTTATTTTAAGCGTCTCGCACGCTCATCTTCTATATTTCTTTTCCGACGAAACTTTCCGCAATAAGCCTGCGAATATTTTATAACTCGAAACGATCTTACTTTTATTGCACGCGTTCTTTTCTTTTTAACACTTAACCGAGTGGCAGAGTAATCGAACGCGAGACAATAGCAAATTGATTGACGTTCTCTTTTGACTGATCATTATTGCAATAATGTGTTTCTCAGCTCCGCTCGAGCCGCGCGCGTGCTCGTCGAGCCAATGAACGCGGGCGAATCGAACCGAGGCGAGGAATGAAATGTATCGTTACGAAAGAAAGAGAAGCGAGACCCGAAGCGCCTGTGATGCGCTACGCGTTTACGGAAATGAAGAAGAGAGCTCAGCGTTTTGTAAATATATTATATTATGCGCGCGGATTGCGATACGCCGCGCGTATGATGCGCCGACGACGGTCTCTCCATACAACTTGTGATATATCTTCATACATCAGCCAATTGTAATAACGAGTCAGCCTTAATTTGTATTAATCGCTGAATTAAGGAGTCCTTAACTTATACGACTTAATAAATTATATCTTCCGACAAATACTTATTACTCTTCTCATTTCTTGACCACCAAATCCTTTCCTTTCTTATATTATGTACTTTATAGTAATTTTTAAATTGAATATTTTAATTTCTCAAAACGTTGTTTTATTTTTGCATTAAATAAATAATCCATAAAGTTCCAGATCATTTGTAAAAGATTTCAAAATATAATGAAATGATTTATTGAAAGTGATTATTGAACTTTTTCAAGTTTGAAAAATTAAAACATCCCAGTGGACAAATCATGAAATATTTATCCGAGATACTTATATAAACAGTTATTTCACAATATATTTTGACAAAACGAAAAATAGTAACTATATATTATAAAACTCCAATAAAAAATGAATTCAAACCAAACCGCGACGATATTACATAGCGACCACCGTGGCACCGAATTTCAAACCATCGAAATTTCGCGCAGCTTGAAATTTTGCACAAAAACCATCGACCCGCACCGTCGTCGTAAAAAAAGCACGAGATATCTATACATCCGAGAGCGCACGGACTCGTAGCGTGGACGCGCGCGTTAGTCGCCTGCAGTCGCTCCACCCACACCCTTACAGAGCCATTTTACGAGTGCGTGCGCCCGCTAGTCGGAATTGATCGCCGCCTATATTTCACCGCCGAGCGCGGCCACTCGATCCTGAATCGCGAGAGTGTCTCTGGCTGTCGGCCAGAAGCTATGCCACCTTCGTATATGTATGTATGGATAAGCTTGCACGAGAGGGTGGGAGAGACACTTTGGTCGTGGGCCAAAAAGCAGAAAAGCTCGGTTTCTGGATTATGACGGAAGCTGTACGCCTTCTCGCTCCTGTCGCCTGCCGCGTCGCTGGACGCTTTTCTTTTTGATATGAAGTGTAATGCGAGACGCGGGCGTGTATGTGTAGGAGCGAGAATGATGACCGGAAATTTTGAATTTTTAATTAGAAGTTGCCGTGGGCGGGAGTGTAGTTTGGTACTGACTGCAAACGTTACTCGTTTGTAATTATGACTTCGTTTTTTAATATTTTTTGTATATATTTGAAAATTTAACATCGATCGTACTAATTGAGTGGATTATGCAAATGATATATTCGGTTTACACTTTGAGACGAAATATCACATAACATTTTGAAGTTCATAAACTTTGAGACCACCCAAGTTTAACTGTAACTTTAATATTCGTAATCTATTATCTATATGAAAGTGGTAATAGCGCAAAGTCAGAACTACAATGACATACGGTAACGTTATTCGTGGAAATTGAATTAAGATAGCCCGACCAAAAATAATTTATTAGACTCATTATTACGTACTTAACTCAGATGAAATAAATTATGTTCCATAAAAATATTTATGGCTAATTAAAATGAATAATCACTTTTAAAGTTAGTTATAAAAAAAAATCGAATGAATAAAAAAAAAAAAATAAATAACATTAATTTTGCTTTATAAATAGCTTAGTCACTACTCTAATCTTAGCCATTACTCTTTTATTAAACTTTCTAAAGATGTTTGCTATGAATCGTAAACTTTTACTAATACATATGTACACTATTTTTGTTTTCAAAATTACAGAACCTTACTTTTATTTATAAATGTCTTTATTCTTACTGCTTTTTGTCTTTTCACCTCATTCTAATTGCAGTGTCTACAGTGAGTGCCTGTTTTGTTTGTATGACCATGAAACGTAGAATGTTAAAGCACTTGCGCTATCAAAATTGACGCAAATCCCTATTTTTAGCGGAAATCCATTAAGGTTACATCCGTTACTAGCGTATTTAAAAATTTGTGTTTTCTGTGCTTGAGTTGACTCTTCCGTTTTAAATGAAGTATACAATCTATATAAACTCAACGATGAGTTAAATCTCCGAAACAATGGAAACGAGCGTTCTTAGTGTTCAAATACACTTACCCATCACCGACTTTCCTCCTACTTGTTTTTGTTCGCAACATCCATTAAATATTTTTCAACGGTATGTTTTTTTAGGCTGTCACATTTATATTTGGTTTCCGTTAGCAGCATCCATATTGATAATAAAATTTCAAAGTCAACAGAGAACAAAATAAGTGGTAGTAGTGCTAATTAATTTTAAACTTTTTATTTCCAATATAAATTACTAATTTTTGTATAAATTTTGAAAAAAAAAATAAATTGTTAAAAATATATACTTAGCATCCTTTAACATATTTATTAATAAATTGATAAACACGTAAACATTATGATTAAGAGTTATAGAAATTACTGTCTTTATTATTATAATCGCCCTGGTAGACACGAAAGCCATGTTTTTAGGAAAAAAATAGCTTGTTTTACTAGAAAAAGACTGAAAATATATCTATTTTCTCACCATCGGTGAAACGATTATTCCGGTCATAATAATCTCCAATTTATTAGCCAAAAAACTAAACTCAATTTTAATTTTAAAAATAAAAACATTTGTTATGACGTGAGTGCGAGAGAGTAAGAATCAAGTGAAAAAATTATTGTTTTCATACATAATTTATCTTCTTAAAGAGTACTGCAAACAAATTTTACTCTACTATTTCTTATTTGTACTTGATTAAACTATCGTTTTTGCTCGATGCTTCCGGAATAATCGTTTTATCACCAAATAATTAGCTATTTTTCTTATCTATATACTTATTTAGAAATTTCTACCAGGGATCAATATAAAGACAAAACTTATTGATCTTATAAGTAATTTTTTTACATTATAAATCTTATTTCATATTTTATAATTGTATGTACAAGTGATAATAACTCGTGAAAATATTCTAAATCAAGTCTTAATTCTAGATATTTGTTATTTCTAAATACAAATGACGATAGTTATAATCGTTTCGTTTTCTGTCAACAATTAATATAAAGCAGATCGTAATATAATTTTGAATTGAAAATGTGCATAAGCGCTATCATACATATACTATGTATGAGAAAAAATGTCGATATCGAAATTGAAACGATGAACTATCTCGATACGCCAATCTTTATTTATTTATATAAATCTTAATCCCTACAACTACCAATACTTCCATGAATATCATTTTAAATATAGATATTTTTCTTTGTTAAAATAGTATTAAGGATGTTTGTTTTAAAAATACATTGTATTGAATAAACATTGCTTCGAATGAAGCCTTTACTAATAAAATTCATTCTTTATTGATGATAAAAAATAGTAGAGGTGAAAAGTAAAAATACAAATTTTGCAGAAAACTAAAACGTATAGGCCAAATACTCTCTAATGAAATTCAGAATGTAATATGTACAAATTATTATTTCTTAAAAATAATCAAATTATAGGTACATTATTTCTCTATATTATTTTAAATAATAATTATATTTAACAACTAAGAACATAATTACAAAATAATTAACGTAAAATATTTATAAATAGTTATTTAAAACAATTTCATTATTCCTAAAGTGGCAGTTGCAGGGATATCTTATATACGAGTACTACACATTTTGCATAAATTCTTGGGTATACATACGTGACCCTAAAATAATCCCAAAAGTACTTGGGAAGCAATAATACTTTTCATTATTTTACGTATCTTACATATCATTATATGCGCAACAATTATGTATATTTATTTGTTCGATTTTGGTTATTTTCGTTTCATATTTTTTTCTAAATGCTAAATTTGTCTTGATTCCATGCTTTCATTGCAGCATCATTTATCGCACACTGAACACAACATACTATCGGTCAAGTATAATCGACTTTAACATTCCTTAAATATTACAAAAATAGGTATACCTATAATTATTGGATTTGACAATTTAATTTCGACACATTGGTTTACAAATATATTTCGAAAGATGTACTTTTAAATAAATAGGAACTAAAGAATTTTTTTTTTTTTACTTTCTTTGAAAAATTATTAACATTTGCAAATTTATAAAATTATTATACCATCAAGGGTATCATGAAATTTGGTCGTCTCTCACAGTTTCAGGGATTGCTCGTAAGAGAGGTTTACCGTTTATAAATTATATTTATTTAAATGAAATTTTATATCAAAATTGCTTGAATTAATTTGCAAATATGTAATGCTATTTCCTACAATAATACGCAAAGGAAAACCGTATACACAAAACAATTCGTCCGTAACGATTTATGTAGCCTATGCTGAATCTCTTCCAAACCATACGTTCAAAGTCGCTAGTGATAAACAACCATTTTTTTCTGAACTCTTCTCGTTACACCCTATACAAATTTGTCAACAACTTCGGGTAACAATTCCAACACTCAACAACGGAAATAACACTCGTCGATCACGACAAACAATCCTCAAGAGGTAAGTCGCTCCAAGGCAAACCGAGTAGCACAACAGCAACTCTTTGGGGATGTTTACACAGCAAAGCCCGCGTTCTCATGGTTACCCACCTCACAGGTGGGAATTGTCGTAGCCGAGGTTGGTCCTGGCGGGCAGTCGAGGCAGCTCGAGCGTCGACGTCTTGCCCTCGTCGTCGATGTAGTTCCTGTTGTCCTGGCCCTCGCCGTTCACGTCTGGCGTCTCCTTCACTGGACCGCCCATCAGGAACATCGTAAGCAGGAACATGAGTGTACCTATTGCAAAACGAGAAATTAAAGTCTCGGAACATAAAATTCGTATCATGTATTGTAATGTATGGGTTTGTCAGACTCACTCAAGGCATAGAAACCGGCGTAGAAGATGTACAGGGATTCACGGTAACCGATCGCTTTGCTCGTCGGCTCGACTAGGATAGGCAAATTACCACCGATATTGTTCATCACGAACAGGAAAATGCCGACCGTTGTCGATCTCAGGGCCAATGGGACGATCTCAACGAGGATGGCGAACACAATGCCGAACCACATTTCAGCTGTAAAAAAAGTAGAAGTTTTAATTGAAAATTTTGAAAAATTGAATATATTGACATTAAATTTTAAAATTAACACTTTATTTTAAAGTAGAATGAATCTTTAATATTGCCATTTTCGTGATAAAATTTGTCAAGAATTCACCAAATTGTAAACTTGTTAAATAAATGAATTTCTGATCTATTAGCTTTGAAATTATTCACAAAATTATATTTTCGAAAACTTTCTTATTTTCATACAAAATAAAATAATCTTGTATGAAATCAATAAGGAAACTTTTCGAAACTCTGTCAAGAAGATTAAAAAATCATTATCTCTTTTTCAATTTCCAAAGGATGATGTCACATTGTTCAATGACCACAGGACATTCCACGAAACATTCGTGTGTCAATCCTAAAGATAATATAGTTTTCTCCGAAATCTGCTAAAGCAATAATTACCGAAAAAGTAGGAAATTCCAAGGGTGATCATAGCTCCGAGGGGAGTGAAGTATACGGATCCAAATGCGAAAGGCGTGGCGATGAGCTGGCTGATAACGAGGACAGCGACGCGCGACCTGATACCCATCTTCGCAACGAATTTGTCGCTCACTACACCGCCGACGACGACACCAATGCTACCGATCACGATCGTCACGGCGAACAGCCACCAACCTAGATCGTAATCGGGGAAGTACTCGCGGTAGAACAGATCGCAGTTGTAGGCGAAGCACATACCACCTGAAAAATTTAAGATTTTGTAAAGTATTCCATCAAAGTTAGTAAAAGTATATTATACGAGCTTAAAAATTCGATATTTTACCACAATGCCTGATACTGGCAGCGAGGCACAGGAGAATAAGACGCGGCTGAAGAATGACTTTCCAGAGGGAAACTTTCTTCCCGTCGCCTTTGTTCTCCTCGCCGATTGTCGTTCTCTCGGGCTCAGTCAGTGTGAAGCCGGTCAAAAACGCTATGATCAGTCCTACTATTCCAGCGCCGTAATAGCATACTCTCCAGCCCTGGAAATAACGAACATAGTCAGCAATATGCTATACGGGAGTTTTGCATGATTACGCTGAAAATATCGAAGGTAATTTACCAATCCCCATGCGTTCTGTTCAGGGACGTATCGTCCAACTGGAAAAGCTATTCCGTAACCTCCGTAGATTCCCCAGTTGAAGATCGACATGACTAGACCGCGCTTCTCCTCGGAGAACCAGTCGGAGAGAAGGCCGGTTGACAGAGGGTTGCAACCAGCTTCTCTGTATTGATTAATATTAAACGTTCATAAGTATAAATGTGGCATATTATTTTAGTACACAATGTATATATACTCATTCAAATATTGTAACCTGGTATATTAATCTAAATGTAATATCTTTCCATGAAACCAACATAAAATACTCTCTGATAATGAATAAGTGAAAAATCGACTAATTCTTCTGATTACCTACGCAGTGAAAATTTTTGTTCTAGTGCTATAGTAGGCGAATATGGCATATTCACTAAAACAGTAGTAGATATTCTTTTTTTTTTTGCTTATTTGCAAAAGAAAATTCTTTTTCACTTATTTATGATAAGAGAGATTCTCTTCAAGCCAGTTTACGGACTTGTCAATAGCATTCTATACCGTCTATATAAAGTTATTTCAATTCCAAAGAGATGCCGACGTATAGAAATGAATAAAAAAGTCATCACATTGTCTAGTACTTATTTTAGAATTTTCAATTTCTCATAAATACAGATTACCTTATACGCGCGTGTCAAATTTGAATTTTCATCATCGCTGTCTAAAAATACAGGACGAATCATCTCGCGGCAAACCGGCATTTTTTTCTCTATAACGACGCGGCACTTTGATACCTTACTCGTCGATGAAGATGTTAATACGCTCGCAGATATATGTCGATAGTTAATCACTCGCTCCTTCGATTTCCATCGCGTGGCGACGAGCCTCTCTTGCACACGCGCGTGCGCCGATATTACCATTTTCCGATTAGGCGTGTGCGAGGAAAAATTTATTATTATCCGGTACTCATATCGAAGTGTGTGTGTGCATTCTGCACTTGTGCGATTTAAAATGGAAATGCTATACGCGCGCCGAACCCGGACTTCGACATGGCCTTGACGAGAAGCTTTTTTTTTTGTACATAGGTAGGCGTGAGAAGGAGGAAAAAGGCGTCTGCGGTAGTCAAAAACGAATAGCGCGAGAACAAAAGTGAATGGGACATGTTTTCGAAGTAACGAGCTCGCGGGGAGATACACTTTGTACTGCACTGATAAGTATCGAAGGAAATTAAAGTGATTTTATGGAGTTTTTGTTTCGTTTATGTGTGCACAAAAGACAATCGTTAAAATTTATGATGAAAATTTACATTAGTTAGCGTGTAAACGATTGTACTGAGATCTAATTATCGCGTTGTAATTGTTGATTAAGTGTGATCCATTAATCACACTCAACTACATTTTATAGTTTTATAATCATTGTACGAGGAATTGAATCAATTGGTTTTTTTTTAATGCTATAAAAAACTACTTGACAATCGGTAATTTTACGTGTCGCTGATATTATACTTGTCTGAACTTTTGAATTCCTAATTATCATCATTTATAAGTACATAAATAAATTGCTCGTTAGTCATTGAAAAATTACACAAACGATAACGCACAAACTAACCATTATATATAAGAATATAACAAGAATAAAAAACCATTTTCTAAAATCAATATCATTCATGGTATACAGCAATCACGGCATCAACGCCCTTTAAATAACAATGACCAGCGCAAAGTACATTTTTCCCGTCTATACACCAATACCCTAATTACACTCGCTATACCGAAACTGGCAAAAACGCCATCCGGTCCGCAAATATCCCTCTCGCGCGTGCAACGACGAAAATCAAACAGAACGAAACAATAATATCCCCTTCGTCTGCGCGGTGCGCGCCGTATGATACCACCTTACTCGGTGCGTATAATATTGTGCAACACGTACCCGGCCGCAGCCAGCATCCGAAGGACGACGAGCTGCCAGTACTCCTTAACGGAGCCCATCAGGATAATTGCGATGCTGAACACCGTCGTGCAGACGGCCAACAGTCGGACTCTGCAACAGGATGAAAAAAAGGACGGGAATTAGCTAAATCAATCTTGATCGTGTACATATATGTATATGATGTGTATGTGTAATCGCTCTTATTGTCGTGCGTGTGCGTGTGTCTGTATGCACAGGGGAGGAGGAGAAAAAATGGCGTGTATATACACCTACGAGTTTGATTTATGAATGGGGGGAAAAAAGGCAGCGGCTGCGCATTACCGGAATATAATAATTAACTCGTCGACTTGTGTCATTAGGCCTGATTATGGCTAGCGCTGCGCATTGTGTCGATAAAAGTTGACGTTTAATTTTCCCTGCGGGGATACTATAGTACGCGTTGATATATAGGCTTTTAACGCGGATATATTATAGGCATTATATATAAGAGCTCGCAATGTATAAGCTTTTTGCAATGTTTGAACGAACAACGAAGCTGTTTTCCGAATTTCGTATATAAGTACAGTTTTCACGGTGGAAACGACAAAATTAACTTATTTTCGAGGTCATAATTAATAAAATTTATGCGGTCGTCAAATCTGCGAAGCATTAAAATCGGCGAACGTTTAAATATAGACGTTAGTCAGAAAGCTAGAGGACTAATAAGTAGCGAAAAATGGTCTCGGTTCTATATACCTTTGAACACACACGATACACCTTGCCAAATAATTTCTGTCCACGTGATTTTACCTTTAAATACAAGAGCACACATTACTCTGTGTCGAATATATATTAGGATTTGAAATTTGTAAAACATTTTTGAATGATTAAAAGAAAAAGAAAGCAATCGTTAATAAATGAATATGCTTTTTGATTATTGAAAATGGCGTTACGTAGTTCAAAATCATGTTTGTTTGTATAGAAACTCAAAGATATCAATCTTTCATACTAGCTTATACATTAATAATACTAATGGAAACAACATTTTATTTTAATGAAAAAAGTAAATCCTTTTTGCAATAAGCGGATCTACGTGACCAGATGATATAAGTATATTTACCCTTTAATTCGTTTTACAAAATCCACACTGAAAAGAAAACTTGGCGGTTTTATAAAATAAAATTGACAACCGGATTGTAGCCTTTTTATTAAAAATAAATCAAAAGTAGATGCTTTAAGGAAGTCGAATGATTCGGTTACAAAAAAAAAGTAGTGAAAATAATATCGAGTAACTCTGAACGCAAAAAAAACAAACATCAACTATTCACCCACATCACTAGCGGATAGAGACATCAACTATCAATTTTTGGCTCAAAGCGAAATAGCAAATGACTAGTGACCCATATAACTAAAAAAATATTTCACGCTCCATTTAACGATCAAACGTGAGCGAACAATTTCGCGTCCATCCTTTTGTTCCTCAACCGCACCGCGTCTATATTTGGACCTGGCATTTCACTTTTTCCCCTCTCACAATACATATATACACATTTCATTGATCGTTCGTTCACGCGCGCTCGACTGATCCCTAGTTACGTGTATGAGTCGGCTTTATCTAATATCTATACTTCCTCACCTGTTGAATCTGTCAGCGGCCATGCCGAGGATGACCCCGACGATCGTGAAAACGGCGATGAAGCTCGGCCCCGCCAGGATCTGATAGTCCAGGCCCAGCCCATTGTAGTTCCACTCGCAGTAGCTCGTCCCATTGATCTCCAGCGACTCGCAGCTATATAAGACGGGGAAGATAAGGGAACGTTATTGAGTATTACACGTGTTGCCCCCCTTGTATGTGGGTGGGTTTCATTTTTTCTTTCCTCAACAGGATATTAGGTGGCTTATGTGTGGCGAATATGAAAGTTTTTAATACAAACGTCGCGAAGAATTAATTTTTCAGATTTTATTATATTTGGCTACTGCAAATTGTTGAATTAATCGACTTTTTTTTCTTTTTAACGAGGCAGAAAAATAAAATATTTAGTTTTAAAATTATGTTACAGACGTAAATTACAATTTAATCATGATAAATTGTTACTTAGTGCCTATTCAAAGTATTTCAACAATATTTAAAATATTTTCAATGGTATCTTGATTACGATAACGTTTTTTAAAAATTATTAAATCCTGAGTTCTTTCTAATTTGTAATTTAATTGTGCTATGCTTTTTCCTTATCTAATTTAATTGAAGTCTGGGAAAACAAGGTATTTCATTTCTTGGAAATCATGTTAAAATTAACGAGTTTTCGCGTGCTACCATGGTAACCCAACGAGTACAATAACATCCGTTTTTCATCTAACAAAACACATAAACACTTCGGTCAAATTAACTTCAATTATTTCGAAACTATGCTCTAGCAAAAATGAAAGCGAAGCCAGCAAAATTTCTCGCAACTTACACTTCTGAATTGTTTGCTGTTTCGCATTGGATTGGCAAATCAATAAGGGCTAACTTCGTTGAATTCAGTTGACAAACTATGTCGCCATAATGCAAATCAATGGCTGTCGCTTTACTTGTGACACCTACAAACAGATTTCAAATAGTAGGTCATTATTCATGAAATGTATGAGCACAAACTCTAATAAACAAATAGATATATAGCGTAATAAATAAGACTGTTTATTTTGCTTGTTATATTAGCAAAGGCATTTCAAAGTGAAAAAAATAATAATACAGTGGAAACAAAATTATTAGTGTACGTCATTTTCTTACCAATTAAACTAAAAATACTTTATTTTTAACTAAGATATATACGGATATTAAAAAAAAAAGAAGAAGAATTTATAAAAATAACGATGAAAAGTACTGTTTTAATGTATAATAAAGATGTAAAGCATACCAATTAGATAGTGCCCTAGTTCTCCAAGAACGTATCCAAGGGATACGACCGCCAGGGCATAGGGCTTGTAAAAGAATTTCAACTTCTGCGTTACTGTGGAAAGCATTTTTCAGCCTGAAACATAAAAGGAATAAAATTAAAAAGTGATATATTATACGAAATAAAATATATTTAATCTAATTGTAAATATTACAGTCGTATAAAATTATAATAGGTAAACTTATTCTATAATCTACACAAAAATTGCCTATGCATACAATTAATATAATTTTTTAAGTTTGACAAACAATGATTATAGTTATATTCAATAAGTATAAGTACGAATAAAATTAGTACAAAATTTAGAATAGTTCTGTAAAAGTATAAATATAATTAATTAATTATAATTGACGCACAATTACTATTAAATAATTAGTACACGCTAATCCACGTAGAATTTAAAACAATAAAACTGCACATATAGCAAAACTAGGTTTTTTTTCCTCTCAACCAATGCTCATCATAAATTCTCGTATCTCTTATATACGATTCACGCAATATAATGAATTCGCTCCATATTTTAACCACCCAACGAATCGCCGATCATTCATAGCAGTGAGCGCGCGTGTGAAATTGCCAAAGGAACATACACACACGCGCGCGATCATTGGCTCGCAAAAGAAGCGGAAATGACTACTCGATATATATGTCTACAACACATCCGAGCTCTTGCGAGCTAGCGCACGAGGCGCGACCGTGCAAAACGAGCCGGAGCTTGTAAAACTGTCCCATTTTAAATATTCATGAAGCCAGTAACGGCTCCGACACGCCGCTTACATTACGATCAAGGTCTCACTCGAAAGATTCAATTGCGGGAAACGCAATCGAATCGCTCGCTCAATTAGCGATTCTCTTATCTCCGCAACCCGCGCGCTGCAGCCGCGATGATTTCTTATGTTATATATTTGCGTTGGCGAGGTGGCCAGCAGCTGCAATTTGAATCGGAATTGGCGTATTATGAGATGGAGGCGAGAACGATGAGAATGATAATAGTTTCGGTGCGGGTTCGCGAGGAATATTAAATTAACGCGGGGAAAAGTTCATCCAGTGAAGTATGATATTTTTGATGACTTTATTTTCATTTGCGAGCAGCTTTTATTGAGAATATATCGTCGTTTTATTTGCTATAGGAAATCGATCTCGTGATTTTTGGTTGTATTCCATAAGATAGAATATAGAAATCAAGACGATAAGCGTAATTGTTTACAGGCGGGCATAAACAGTATATCAACAATACTTTTAAATCATGATTTTTTCCTCATCGCATACTGCACTTTGCAAATTACTTCACAGATTATTCCTACGATGGTTGATCGTATCAATATAATAACAAGAGGTTCGATGTAAGTGTTGAAAATAATGCAATCGAATGAGGAAAATAATCGAAAATCTCGCTATCAAGATCCCTCTCATTGCCAATTTAACAAGAGTTTCATAATTCGATTTAGTATTCGTTAACATCCATAACATAACAATATTGATTGAAAGATTCCATCAATTTCGATAAATAAAATTTCAGAGGCAACAATGTATATATCTTTTAATTAATCAACGCATATGAGCAAATACACAATTCGGCCACACTTAGAGGGATGAAACAATAATAAAAAAAAAATTGGATGCACATTTGTGAAAAAAATTTATTAATATAGACGAGAAAATTTTCGAATACTCAAAAATCATCTTGGGACATAGTTTTAAAAAATGCTGAAAAATGGACAAAAACCTGTCACTGATAATTAGTCAATAGTAATCTCTTGAAGGCGTCAATAAATATTTCATAAAACAGCGATCAAAGGAAGAAAAGAGCTTTAATCGATTCTGTACAAAGTTACGTGCATTTGAAAATCGCAAAAAATTGCCAAAAAGAGAGATTTTTCCCAAATTCACGCAATTCTTCAAATTTTGCTCATTTTTGGTAATTTTTTGCGATTTTCAAATGCACGTAACTTTCCACAGAATCAATTTTAACGATCTGTAGCTTAAATTAAAGCTCTTTTCTTCTACTTTCATTGCTTTTTTTGTGAAATATATTTCTTGGCACCTTTGAGAACTTACTATTAGCTAATTATCAGTGACCGCTTTTCTCAATTTTTCAGTATTTCTTAAAACCGTGTCACAAGACCATTTACGGGTGTTCGAAAAGTGTCTCATATATTTTACAACCTAAAGAACGAGACCAAATTTTGCTCAGAGGTGTACCTCCAAATTTTTTTCAATTTTTTGTACCCTACAAATTTTGCAGATTTGCTCATCATATATCAGCTTCGGAAAAAATCCACCTTTAGCGCAGGCCTGGGGTCGAGACATCCCGGAAAACACCATCAGCCCGTCATCCTCCCTTTCAACGCGGTCGCGAATTAGAATCTCGCGATTGCCAATGCAGTACACGCGCGATCGCTGTCACCACTTTTCCCCCCATACGTCATATAAGTATACCTATACAGATAGGAGTGCTCATCTGCCTTCGCAAAAGCCGTATATCAAATTTCCGCCGCACGCGCAGTTTACGATTCGTCGCGTGCGTGCGTTTCTTTTTTCCCCCCCGCATATAAGTAATACCTTCGCGCGACACATAATCTCCGCCATGCATGAGACGTGGAGGGAAAGCCTCGCTAGCTCGCTATACTGCTGGCTGCCTTGAGCCAGAATCGGTGAGACGGAACGGAAATATTATTGTCATAACGCTGCACGAGAGAGCGCCGCATTGCTTCGACAGCTGGTCCCATTGTCGTGTGTGTTATGGATACACGCGCGAATGCCTCGCGATTTTCTTTTTTTTTCCTTTTTGCAGAGGCTTCGCGCATATGCGAATGGGAGGGACAAGAATCGGAAAATCGATATGTATGCGTGTGTGTGTATGAACATGTTGCAAGGGAGATAATCGGATGGAAGTGGGACGCGCGGCTCTCGCGGTTTTTGTCCCGCGCTCCTCAGCTATATATCGAGTGGATCCAGAGCGTTTTTCATTATAGGTAGTATGTGTGCAGAGCTTGAGCTCTTGTCGTTTGTCTATTTCTCGACTTGCTGACTTTGACTTTGACACGGGAGAGGCTTAGCGCCAGGGACGCTTCGGTGATTATTCGAACATTAGAGCATTTTAATCTGCTTTGAGAAACGGCGTTTAATAGATTAGTATATGGGATTGTGGTATATTGATGGATTATATTGTAGCAAATAATAGTGGTAAGTATTATTGAAATAAACATTATGCAAAGAGACGATGATTTTCATTTGTTTTTTATTTCACGAGGAATGTGCGATTTGACAGGAAGAAATGTTGGAGAAAAATTCTAGGCGAACTCTATGATACAATGTTTACAGTTTGTTCTCATAAAGCAAAATCTTGATATATCAGGTTCTTATTCCAGAATTTGGGACAGGAAAGATTGAGGAAACAGATGTGGAATGCTTTATTCTAGTCACAGGAGCTGATAATATTTCTTGAAAAGTTGCGAATAATAAAATAGACGACTCATGTGGAAAGTAAATGAAACCATTAGTCATGATAATAATGCCTGTAATAAAGTACTTGAGTAATAATTATATTTAACAAGTAATGTAAGGATTACATGTAATCTTCATTAAAAATCAGTTTTTAAACTAATAATATTAATTTTCAACTATACAGTTGCGCCTAATGAATCGGAAAAAAAATCCAATATCCTAATTAATATCCGCAATCGAGAGGTCACACGCTCACCTCGTTATTTGAATTCGCAATTTGAAGGTTGAAGAATTCCTATAAAATTGCTTTAATATTGTCGAGAGAAATGTATTATCTTCGAAAAGAAACTTCGTCGTCTTATTAGACAGCGACCGTGAATATAAGTTTGAAAAATGAAGATGATTGCTTCGAGATTCTTACAGAATCACGCGAATCTCTCTCGACATTGTGCAAGTTTAATACGACACTACAGGTACGTAACGTTTTTATCGCTCAATAAACAATGAAATCTAATTGATACCCTCGTGCTTCTTCGCCACTCGTGCCGGAAATTAATTTTAATTTTCAATAAATCGTCGCTGCAGCGCGAAAACGGCAACGATAAATTTTCATAATGAGAAATTAATGGCGTACACGCGATTGTAAACAACAATTTTAGCATAACGCAATACTTTCAATTTTTTCATGAGGCTATACAGCATTTTCTTAGCATGTATTATAGTATTGTATTTAAATGCAAATATATTGCAGTTCGCATCTTTAGATTTGATAACGGCTTATGTGCAGTAGTTTAAAAAAAACTTCATAAATATTTACAAGTTTTCATAGTATATGAGACCTTTAATACATATATACACTATTAAATAAATTGCTCAAGTACATAAATACAAAAAAAATTGCACTACTGCAATAATATTCAATATTATAAATTTCGCCATTTCTTTTAACACACAAGAAGACCCAGAATTTCAATAGCGCCACGCGCCCCCTTTCACGAAAAATCACACATTCACTCATAAATTTTCCATTCGCCAAACCCCGGAAGAATGAAATATTCAATGCTTTCAGCACCTGGTGTTTCCTCAATAAAAAAGACAAACACAATGACTTTCCTTCAATCAACCCACCAATGCATAACACACACGCGCAGATCGAATCTTCTCTCCGCCTCGCTCTCCGCCTTCCGCACACAAAACACACCCCTGTGTTCCCTCCGCATCCATAAAACATGCGCGTCGCCTAAACAAAACGCGTCGTCGCTTCGCCAGGAAATTGGACGGGGACCCACACACCTGTGCTCCCTCTCGCACCTCGGCGCACGCGCGCTAGCTACAGTATAGAGGGAGAGAATGGAACGCGCTAAGTACAAAGTTCACGGACACGAGAGAGAGGGAGAGAGTCTTCTTGCGAGGTCACGCGTAAAGAGGTTCTCTCTCTCTCTCTCTGTCAAAGAGCTTTCGCTGGCACGTCGAATATATTGAATCAGGAGGGCGAATGAAAAATGCAGCGTCGCTGGGCCAATTACGCGTGTCTCGCGCGTCCCCCGAGCGCCCAAGGATAGATGCGCTACCGAGAACTGACGCGATTATTGATATAGGAGAGAGAGGTGGGGGATTAAGGTGAGGGTTTTTTTTCGCTGGAAGGTAAAGCTGTGACGGGAGGCGGAGATGAGGAAATGCGCGGATGGGGAATCGAGATTTGATGGATTTATTGAAATGGAGGCGTGTATAGTTGCCGCGAACAAATTCTTTATGGGGTTTGTATATGAATATATATAGCTCAACGAGAAAGAAGAAGCTTGGGTTATAAAAGAGGAAAGTAGGAGGGAGTCGATTTCGTAGAATGATTCAAAAAATTTGGACGTAAAAGTATTTCCTCATTTGGTAAATATAAAATGTTTGTAGAAACTGTTAGACGCGATTCGTCGTAACGAGAAGTGGAGTTGGCATTCGTGCGAATTGAACGATATATAAAACAGCATGAAAAACACTGACCTACTAATTTATATGGAGAAATTATAAAAAGGATAAAAGATATCGTAAGTAAATTAATTGGGAGCGACGTGAATAGAATACATTGACTAGACTTACAGACAAAACAAATTTATTTATACGCCCTTATTTATTTTAGAGTAAAATAAACTAGAAATTAATCTAGTTGAAAAACTGTAAATAAGAAATGTATGAAAACTACTTAGTCTAGAGCGTATGCTTATTTATTTATTCTGCTATCATGAGAATGCAGTTACTTGTTCAAATTGACACACTTGCTTATCTGTGCAACAGATTAAATTTGAATCGGAATTCAGATATCAATATTGGTAAGTTATATATGGAAAACCTTATATAAAAGTTCAACAATTCTTTCGGTAATTCAAATACTTATTTCTTCGACCAAAAAGAATACATTTTTTCTTCTTCGTTTAATTTAACGATATCATTACCGCTAATCATAGCGCTATCGAGCAAGAAATATTTCAAAGACGCTTTGCAAATTCGCAAATCATTATCGTCCATTAAAAAGAGAGAGAGAAAGAAACAATGCATTACGCGCCAAGAGCGTGCACTTACACATCGCTGAAAGCTTTAAAACCGCGCGAAACAGCGTAAAATTCCAATTAATCAGCGCCTATAAATACGGATGATCATGCCAGTCGCTAAACGACGCCAATTAATGCGACGCGCGGAAAAAGCGTATAAATTCAACGATCGAATCTATACAAGCGTGTCCCGCACGAGAGAGATCCGCCAATCGAGCCCGTCAAAAGAAATACGCGCTGTATGCGTGGGCGCGCGCAACTGAAGTAGTTACATTGCGTAACACGCGCGAATAACAATGCGTCCGGCGAGGGGGAAATGATGGGCCGATCGCGTGTACGCGTAAAGCTGTCCTGCGTGCAAGGATGATCGAATCGGTAAAAAAAAAGAAGCGCTGGGATGCGTTACTTTGATGGCTTGGTTTATCGTTATACGCGGGCGAAGGTTGACGATATAATGCCTGTAAGTGTATACATATAAGTGCGAATTACTCGAGCTGAAACTGTCTTGAATCATCGTTGTAATTGGGCGCTGTTAATAAAGCTATTTTAATAAAGAGAATAATACAAAAATAAGGAAAATTGCATATTAAAATATCGCTTCCGTAAATATTTTCTTATCTCTTGCACTTCGTGAAACAATAAGAGGACTATTTAAAAAAAAAAAAAAATTAAGTAGCGACTTTTTGTGAAATAAAATAATAATTCAAAGGAATGTCAAGGCGTTTCTAGTTCTGAAAAGAACCTGCACAGTCAACATGATTTATAACAAAGGTTCAAGGTTAATTCTTTAGCCCGGTATCGGAACCTTTGAAACCTTGAAAGTCTAAAGTAGACCTTGACTTTCACAATAACTTTTTATGAATTAAATATGCTCTCGCGAATTGATATATTTTCATCATTATTGTACGATCGTACGATGTGTACATATACATATTGCGAATTTTCTCAAATGCGAGAAGTACATGCACGTTGAAATTACTGAATTATAACCAACCTTTCCCACACGAAAAATTCAAACATACAATTAATATAGAAACAAATTAAATCTAAACTTATAATAAGTACCATCAGGAGTCTAACGAGGCCTCGCGAGACTTATCGGATTGGCGGGTAGAGCTTGCTGCAGGGACGAGACTTGCGAAAAGGAAAACAGTCAAATTAGGGGCAATAAAAAAGGACCAAGGTCGCTTCTAGATGGAGAATCCTCTAGCGCGTTCGAAGCAAGGTCACGCTTACAATACATATACATAACAGTGTGTGGACTCTGCACTCTACTCCTGCATATACGATTTTCCCGCGAGACGACTACGACGTGTAGTAATAACAAATTATACAGTGTCGCAATTGTGAGACGCACGAACCCAACGCGAGGTCGACCATCTCTCTCATGCTTGATTTCCCGCGCAGCTAATTGAGTTTGTTCGCGGCGAAGTAACTAGTGAAAAGAAAGTAAGGGAGCCGCGAAAAGTTTTATTGATCGATTTTCTAAAGTTTGTTGTGCCTGAGATTGAGGAGGCTTTGCCGAGAGAAATGATGTAGTGTTGGCAGGTTTGAAGGACTGCAACATTTATGTACTTGTGAACAAGTCATTAATATAACAGAAAGAAGGCGCCTTAGGGCTGCACGGTATAACAAGATTAATCTTGATATTGTATTGTCTTGCCTCAATATTCAAGCCAATAATCAATATAATATTTATGTACAGTTTTCGATACAATATCAACATTGTGGTGTCAAGAATGTAAATAATCTTGTCTTGTCTTGAAAATAACTTCAGATTTTCTAA
The DNA here is from genome assembly GCA_900474315.1 of Torymus auratus. Lineage (NCBI taxonomy): Eukaryota > Metazoa > Arthropoda > Insecta > Hymenoptera > Torymidae > Torymus > Torymus auratus. The sequence goes on from UXGD01000400.1 coordinate 61,877, forward strand.
TCGTAATAATTTATCGAAATAATCATTAATAACTAATTAAATAAAAACAATTATTTAACACACAAAGGCGTCTTTATTGACTCAATAAATTTGGGTAGTTATGATGACTCCTATATCCCCTCAGGCCGGCTTACTTAGGTATGTGAGGCAACCGAGAGGGAGTGCACCGCCTAGCGGCGGTATGCGAACTGGACTCTGGCCGGCGGCACATATATGGCGGGAAAAATCAAATTTCAAAATTGGCATTTATTTATACTTGTGCCGAAATTTCATTGTTTTTATATTAAACCCAATGTATTTGCAACTTTAAAGTTTCTTAAATTTAAGAATATTTTTAACAGTAAGTTATTTAAAAAGGTCTGAAACCCAAATAGTCAACTTGCTTACTGTTTCGCGTCTGCGTG
>UXGD01000401.1:0-62239 GCA_900474315.1 Torymus auratus
AGATATTCTAAAGTTAAATAGTTGCCGTTTTAAGGAAAGATTTTTTTCAAGACTTTTTTCAAAATAAAGCTAAAAGTGCCCAGAACTACAGTTTTTTTTAGCGTTAGGGTCTAATATTGCAGCTTTCTTCATATTTCTATATCCAAAAACCTATCCCAAAGTTTAAGCCAAATCCGTGATCCAGACTCCTAACCCTCTCCTAGTAAGTACACATATAGTCGCAAGTGAGAGGTTTACATGCAGTATTCGGTCAATAAATTTTTTCTCTTTATTTCTCTTTCATATATTTCATGCAGATGGAAAAGGGAGATATTGGGGGAGTTCTTGCTTATACGGCAGCTCAAACTTGAATGATGAGCTGAACGTGCGCGCTCCAGTTGTCTCCTTAATCTTACCGTTCGAACTTTACTAAATTATCGCTTTTAGACGCATTAGTTTCTCGATTTTTGACATTTTTTTAAACGATGAGTATTGAAGAACATGAGCTATAAGTCTAAGGGTGGAGTTAATGCACCTACTAATCCAAAAGAATTGATTAAAATTCTATTCCTAAAAAAACAATTACACCTTCATTTCCTGAACTTGACTCTATATTAATACCTTACGTACGTTACATACTACGATTATTCTGAAAATAGCTGAAAAGGCAAAACTTAAAATAAAAACAGTGAGAGGTTATAGCAGCTTATATAATATTCGAGAAAATCCTCGAATGTTTGAGAAGCGTCTATATCCTTCTCAATCAATAAGTTGATACGCGACGGATTATATATGTTTTGATTCAATAAAATCAAAACATATAGTCAGCTGGCCATCCCAGCTAAGTTATTTAAATGTTGTTTCTGTGAACATCACGTACTCTCCATTATAATACACTATATGATACGCAATGCAACTTAAAAATCGCGCGAAACTTTAATTTTATATGATCTAAGAAAATATATGGACCCTTACAATATATATTAAATTAAAATTCGTACAGTAATTTATAAATGATGTAAGCTATACATGTGTTAAATTGTATAAGAATCGTACGACTCGTTTTAAACTGGTAATTGAAAAAATATTTTGAGAAAAAATTCTTTTTTCTTGTCGAACGATAGCAGGAGTAAAAATTAACTAATATTTATGAAACCCATTGGTAGACCTTTCATATCTCTATTTCAGACTCCCAGTTCGTTATACTATCCGAGTAAGACAGTCTTATATTAGAAAATAAGTAGAAAATAGCTCCAATTTTCGTTAATTTTTCGGCCTAGAAAAGCCTTACATAGAATTGTAAAAATAGAAAATAAAATTGGAAAAAGAGAGCTTTCAGTATCTTTTTTTAGAATAAAAAAATATTACCTTCTTGCAAAGATGGTAGTTTAAAATTAGTTTTCAATGATTTATCAGTGGATTTTTAGGTATATGATATAATATATAGAGACTAGGCTAAATAATGACCTAATTTTCTTGAAAGAAAGAACTGGATTAAAAAATGTAAAAATCTAAATATTTACACAGTTTATAAAGATTGTTTTTCTCTTTTATTCGTGTTATCGTTCAGCAACAAAAGCGACGGTTCGAGAACCCTCTAACTCAACGAAGGCTTCGAAAATCCTCTCTCGCCACAAACTCGGCGAGGGTTTCAAAAACCGGCTAACTCGGCGAAGTTTTGAAAAACCCTCTAACTCGGGCGCGTTTTTTTTTCTTCAATTTTGTGGTGGTAGCTCTGTAGGAGTAGGATTTTAAAATACGATTTTTTAACATAAACAACTTAAATTTGAAGACGAAAAAAACACGTGTTTGAAACCTTCGCCGAGTTCGGGGGTTTTTGAAACCTTCGCCGAGTTAGAGGGTTCTTGAAACGTTTGTTGAGTTATCGCGTTTTCGAAGCCTTCTCTGAGTTGGCGGGTTATTTCTCTCAACCGTCGATATATAAAGCCATTATCAAAAATTGTATTATTATAAAAAGAAATTCCTTAGATGGTAAAAAACTAGTACCATTCCGTATGTTTTATAACATTCTACCGTTAGAATAGTTTTAGGTCACCTATCAAAGATGTGTATGAGAATGATTTCGATGGTCTTGGTGTATGTTGCCACTTGGTGTATGTTACTTTGCTGTGCCCCGTATTCAGACTAATCGACCAATCGTTATAGAATTCTAGCAACGGCCAGTCGAATGCTTATGTCTAGTCCCCAGTGATACAATGCCTCTTCGCAGTACTATAAAAAGAAATATGTTTTTAATGTTGTTCGGACAGCTGCGACTATAAATAAAATCATACTTTAATTAATACGCACGATTACTGAGATTAATTATTAAAGAGAGTTAATATCATTTACTTACATAGACACAAAAAAATGTTTCAACTTCACTTTTGTATACCAAAACACGCTTCTCGAAGCTACAGCAAAATCCATTCTAGCAGATAAGTACCTACTCTTCGTTAATAAATGAGCAAAACAAGAGGGCACTCTTCCACTTCTCAAGTGAAAATCTATATGCTCCGTTAAAGTTTCTATGTACCAAAGTATGCTGAATAAATCAACATAATCAATGGCCTCTATATAAGTATAATATCTGACAGAATCAGTCCTAAAGAGCCTCCTGAAAAGTCGAGTGCAGCATGTACATACAGATTTATCAGGGAAATTCGTGCCTCGACAATATAAAGCACTGGGTTCGTGGCTGGCCAGTGGTGTCGCAATCGAAAATGCAATAACCCTCCTTGTTTATGGAAATTTCCAACGAATGATGAGTCGTATATGTTACGTCCGGAGCTACGCATCCGTATACCACTGACATGACTGCCGCCCGCCTGAGATAATGTTCCTGTGCTCGTGTCCGAGAGGAAACGGCTGGTGCATACTTCCGCGGGATATTTAATAGCCGCGTAGCGACGAGTTATCCGGCCGGCCAAAGGCTTTTCGAGAGGCTTTAGACGCTCGCGCGTAATTGCCTTTATACGGCCGAGAGTTTGTATTTGACGCGGAAGCGACGAGAGAATGTCGCTCGCGCACAGTGCTAAACTCAACTCCCTCCCACACTCTCTTTCTCTCTCACTCGGCTCTATGTTCGCCCAAACAATTCGTATCTGCAGCGTCGTATGCAGGACATGAGCTGTCGTAAACGAGACTTTTTCGTTTAGCAGTTTCGTACTGCGTCCCGCTGTCGCAAGCTATATAGACCACAAACCGTGGAAACGACCTTTTTAGATGCATTTTCGTTCTTGTTGTTGTGCCCTTTCCAAGGTCACGATACACCTTTTAAAAAATTTTTTTTAAACTCTCATTGTCGGTGGATTGGGTATATATTTTATTATACTTTTCAGCTGTAATTATATATATTTAAGATTAACTCTTGTATTCTGTCATTAAAAAAGAAAACCAACTAAACGCTTGTAATTTTATATTAAACTATAATTTCATTAACAATAATGAGATTCCTGTATTTAACTACTGAAAAAACCGCTGCCAATTCATTAGCATTAGCTTCCTCAAACTAGTCATTGATCTAGTATTTACCAACGTGCCTATGTTGTACATATTTTATTTTTTCAAACTTATTTTACAAAATTAACTTAAATTTTTTTTTTAAATGTGAATTTTTACCATGTTTGGTCATGACAATTGGATTTCTTTGAACAACAAACTCGATTGGAAGAGTTAAAAATGCTATCTCTATGCAAAATTTCAGGATAATTGTTGATTTTTTACTCCTGTCATCGCATGAGAATGAAAACACACTTTTTTCTAAAATAATTTTTCCCGAAAACGAATAGAGACTATCTCTTAAAATTTTAACCCAATATTGACTTCAGACTAAAGATAATGTAAATATTAAAAAAAGAAAATTTAGGTAAAGGTAATTTAAAGACCATTCAATCAAAATTTATAATGTAAAGTAATACTGGCTGTTACATATTAAAGAATCAAAATTGTTTGGAACAAATAACATAACCTTTGTCCGATGAAAATCGGTCAATTCATCGAATGGTTCAAAAAATGTCGCCCTCGCACACAAACATACACACTCACACACGCGCACATTCACAGACATCCGCACAGACACCCACACAGAGACGAAAATTTCTTTGCTCAAAAACCATCGGATTCTCGTGCTAATGTCTCAAAACATGTTTTTAATCATTTTTTGCCTCAAAAATTTGTTTGGTCGATAGAAAGCTTTCTCTTTGAGGAAACAACATTCATATGAGAATTCATATGTGAGGCTCGCATGAGTTCTCATATGATTTCACATGAGGTTTTGGCACGAGTTTATCTTATATGAGATGTATCCCTATGATTTAGATTTAATTAGTATAAATGATAAGATAATTAGATACATTTTTAAGCATAAAATCAAATGTCTTTATTCTATTTTAATTATTTAGTAGTTCTAAATATTTGAGTTTCAAGATTAAAATTTAGTGGATTCTCGCGCCTATTTCAGACAGACCAATCAAATCAATCATTAAATATTTCACAACATCCGGCCATCGATTTTTAATAAGAGTGGACACTAAATTAAATCTACCTATTTTAAGTAGTGAAATATCACTCGTGGCATATTTCCAATGATATGGTCATATTTAAGTAGGATTAACTGTAAATCTTTCACATGAATTTTTTGTATCTGTCAATGATTTTAAAAAACATCGTAACATAATTACTTTTAAAAGTTGTGTTAAAAGAGAAGAACTCGGATTACTTTTTTGCACTACTAGTTCTAAAACTACGCAACTTTGAGCATTCTAGTCAAATACAGATACAGTACGCTATACTTGCATCTTCCTATAATTTTAACACAGTAGCTGTGTTATTTGTAGGGGTCCAAAAACTCACTTCCCAAGTGACCTACAGAAGGATATTGCACTATTTTCAGTCAAAAGTTTGTTCGGCGTGTATTTGGGATCAAAATAATGCTGCTAATCTTTAGAAATTCTATATATGTAGCCAAATTGTACTTAAAAAGTTGTAAACTTCTTTCAAAAAGTTTATATTGAAAGTTCCGGGCGATAAAATTACCCATACTTTATTATACGTTTGATCAAGAAAGTTACATGTTTACCGATAGAAGTAGTTTGTAAGAATTCTTAAGTAGGCGTTTAAGTTTACAATCTGGATCTTGCAAGTTACTCTAGATTCAAGGCTTCATGTGTATCTTTAATCATAAGTCCGGAAAGGAAGCAAAGTTAATATTCTCAACAATGTATTATGACACTGAATTCTTTTATGATATGTACACCTTACATTTATCGATATAGTTTTTGCTTAAATAATGTTTTATTGCATTATAATGACCTTACCATATAACGCAGTAAACAAAATTAGTTATAGGAATGAAGTATAGTTCTCTCAATTAGTTTGTAATGAAATAAATTAAACGAATGAATGAAGGAGATGAGAACTATTTTTCACTTTTAAATACATAAAAAATGAACAGGTCAATAATGTATTCAGAAACACATTAATCTAACAAATTTAATAATGTTCGAGTTTGTTGACTACTAAAACTATTTATTACTGAATGTTTTATTTTTACAAGAATGGTCTAGAACAAAGCCCCTAATCTCAAAGCTCTAGCTCAAAGAAAGAAAAATATTGAACCGATGTATTATTTATTCACGAATACTTTGGCTAAAGATCGTAAAAATACTTTTGTCAATATTTCTCAAGATAGATTTTATTTGATAATATATATAGTTGTAATTTTATTTTAACAAAATTTCAAAACCAATGATGTACTTTGTCTTCCGCAATGTTACTATTAGACATTCCCAGATAAAAGATACAGAAAAGTATCGGCTTTTTTAATTACTCTTACATCTTGTCGTTAAAGTTTCTACTTTGAACACGTAAAAAGTGCGAACTTTTTTCTAATGAGAGTACGCCCTAAGAACGTAATATAGTTTTGACATAAAAGGCTTTTCGGTTTTAGGATACGACTGAGAGAAAGGTACTTGAAATTTAAAAAGACTCGTTATTTTGATGATGGTTTTTATTTTTGTTATAGTCTTGGAAGATTTTGCTCATCAATTAAAAGTATCTTTTCAAATGTATAGAATTCTATAAAAGTATACTTTTATTGGTTCAATAATGATGGAAATAATGGGAAAAATGAAATGCTAGACGCTTCTTGTTATAATTGCACGTTGCCTCGTATTATATAACAGTTCAATCGAATTCTTCATCATTATTTCATTTTATTTTTAAATTACACAAATGAGAGGTTCATTGATGAAATGTTGCGGTATTTTTTTAATAGGTAGAAGACTTTTACAGTTAATTATTGTTGGTGTATTTGGTATTGCAGTTTAAAAAAATTATCGTTAAATTGATTAAGTTTCTTTTCGTATAAATTCGTGTTAGATATAAATATAGGACTACATGAAAAGCAACGATAAAATTTGTATTTTCATAAAAAACTATATGATAAAAAAATAAAATCAGCTGCTTGAAATCTGGCCACCTTCTTACCGTCGTTTTTCTCGTTAACTTTTTCAGTGGCAGGAAGTGACTGGGGCTTAGAGCACCTGGAAAGAGGAAGCCTGGATACAGCAGCGGAGAGGCGGCTTCTTCAAGCGTCGTCGGAAATTGTGCTGATCCTCGAGTAGAGGCAGCAGCGCATCGCGCCAACGAGTCGATCTCCACTCTTCTCCGGTTTGCCTTAATTTTTTTATACCACAAAAAAGGAGATAGTGGAAGACGACGGAGAAAACCGAGAAGGGCGAAAAGGAAAGAGGGAATAAACTCGGAAGACCCGCCTTTGGGGAAGTCTTGTCATCGTCGGGCACAATGGATTTTAGAGCCTGTACACCACATCTTAAGGTGAGAGGAAGATGCGACATTGTCGTTTTTTTTCATTATCACGAAGGCTTTTCGGCGAAACCAGTAGCGGTTGGATTTATTTTCGATCCAACACCTGTTTTCGTTGAAAGACTGCTGAATATTTGTCGAATGCACATTTGTCAATACAAATCGAGTGTGAAAGTGTATGAAAATTTTCGAGAGCTTATTTACTTTTACTTTATGTTTGTTTTATTATTAGCACTGTAATTGCATACTTAATTTGCTAAGCAGAATTTGAAAAAAGATAAACTCGTGAAGCGGAAATTCCAAGTGCAAGAAACCTGAGCCGGGTATTTCCACTCTTGATTCAGCTCACGTGCCTGTCTTACGTAAAATCTCATTAGCAAAGTTATAGTTAATGAGAAATTTTTAATATTTTGTGATGTTTACGTAATTAAAAGGATAATGTCTCAAGTATGAGAGCAATAATGATTTAGTACACTGATTCCTAGAAGATAATAGCTGTAATTATCTACTGACGTTTGTTGCACGGTGTGTTAATTTCATTTGTAACTGAACGGAATTAAAAGTATAAATAAATAATGAGAATAATTGTCTGAACTGATGAAAAATTTGAAAAGGATTAAGTTAATTTTAACTACAATCGCCTTAACAGAAGGCGCAATCGATTCGTAAGACGTATAAGTAGACTTTTTGACGGTATACTTTTGCTGAACGTAGTAAACTAAAAATACAACAAAAAGTGTAACTCCTAACGAATGGCTATACCTTGAGAAAGGAGGTCAAAGTTCACGGTAGTTTATACATAGCGCACGTGTGTATACATCCGCATGCGCGCTTTAACGTGTACGTCTGACTATACCCAGCTATTTTCTACTTTGACGTCCACACATGGACAAACACAGATGTGCCTTTGTGTCGAGGAAATTCGCAAAGTTTAAACAAATTTGTTGAGCTTTCCGCGCGAATTAAACGACCCCTTCGCGCTACGAAAATATATATGTTAATGACAGGTTTTGAAGGCTCGGCCATAAGAGGGAAGTCTTCCAATTAGAAAACACGAGGCGGCGTGTGGACGGTTAATTTTCAAAAGGAATACATTGCGTGCAGCAGCAGCGGCAGCTCTGCGCACATATATAAAAGGGCGAAACGAAGCCCGGGAAATTCGCAAAAATTAGCCTCGTAAAAAAGGCAGGGCCGCGTTTTCATCAGGGAGGGGAACAAGCAGCAGCAGCAGCCTAATCCATATTTAAGAATTCTCGTTTCGCGCGCGCCAACCGGACACGGCAGAGTGGCACACACTCACGCGAGTCTCGAAGGCTCGGCTGACTGCCGCTGCTGGCCCTTCTCGCATTAGCATTCGCAGGCGGCGGCTGTTTTTCTTTTCTCTTTTTCTTCCTGGCCGATCGTTAGGCCGCTGCGCCGACGTCGGCTTTTCTTTTCGTCGTTTCGCAGCGTCGTTAAGCGCGGCCGCCGCGGAGCCCGATCGTCGTCCTCGTCGTGGTCGCCGTCCCCGTCGACGTCGTCGCCTAACTGGTTTATTTGCCGAGTAAACGACGAGTTTGCATGAATCGCTTGCGGTGTTCCTCTTTTTTCGCTCCTCCTCCTCTCGCATTCTTCTTGTTCCCTTCTTTTTCTGACCCGAGCGCAGAGACGAAAGCGGCCCGCATCGCGCGGCTGCTGCCTTTTCGCGGAAGGGGTAGTAAGGCAAACCTAGTTTTGCTGCGCGCTCTTCGCTGCGGCGAGTAATTTTCAGCGCTACGACGCGACACGATGTCCATGTAACGGTAATTCATTCCGTGCTTTAATGTCATTTTCATATCAGACTTGGTAGAAGGAAATTTCTCTATATTTACCTTTTTCGACGATATAAATCTTTCATTTTTTTAATGCTTTTATAGTAATCATATCTTTTAGAACTAGGCGGATTTCATATACCAAATATTGGAAAAATTTAGGGAATTATTGCACTGACTTTTCAGTACTTTATGAGAAAAGGTTTAATTGATCCCTATAGTAAATACGTCAATATGCCAGACAGTTTAAAATATTTTTTCATCGTTCTAATTTTAGTTGATGGTATATAATATCTCCAATATCTTTGCTAAATCGTTTTGAATAAAAATTATCTTCAAAATTAGTAATTGAAATATTTATTAGAAAATGTACATTTAAAACCTTAATTTAATTGAATTTATGTCAACTATAAGAATTTGTCTACACCCATGTAATAAATATACAGAATGAATAAAAAAAGAAGCAGTCTAATAAACACGTCTTGCGTGGAAATTATTAATGAAAAGACACCTCGGCTATTTTCAGAGAAAAGACTTGATATTTCAAGCCCATTGCACGAGAAGCCCCCCCTTCTAAAGTGACAATTCAATCGTTACATTCGTCACAGTTACACAGCCCATCGATTTTCTCGCCATTCGAAATCAGGCGTTTCATAAAACACCCCATCACCGTTTCTACCCCTGAAAAACCTCCTTTCTCACATTGACATCCGGCCGTCGAGCACACAGAGATATATATACGCGTGCCACTTGGACTAAAAGGGAGGTGCAGACGATATATCCATGCGCGAGAATAGGCGGCGGATCGCGGGAGGGAGAGAGTAAAAAAGGACGGCAAGACATAGGAGGAAGGGGGGGATATTGCACACATATCGATTACACAATTCAAAGAAGCGCAGGAGGCAGGCGCGCGCGGGGCAACGCCTGATTTTACGATTCCGACCCCGGTAGTAGCGCGCACACACCCACACACGTACATATAGCGCACACTCGGCTAGGCAGCAGCGGCGGCGGCGGAGCTATATGTACGTCGCTGAACGCCGGGCGCGCGCACAGGGCGCACTCGCGATCGATCCGCGTCATAGTCCCACTAGGTAGGTATACCGCTGCGGCGCTGCGACTGCTCACAGCCCGCGCTTTTTTCAATTCTCCTTCAAGATGTAGCTGCAATCAATTGTTTATAGTTTTTACTTAATTTACGTCTAATGAAAAAAGTATAATAACCAAGTTCAATTTATCGTAAAACCCATCAATGATGCTTTTCATTGCTCATTTCTGTAATTAAATGTTTCTTTTTAGATAATCTTTTTTTAGCAAAGCTATACCTGATTACCACATAATTTCCGAGTGTGTGAACACGGATGCGTCTTTTTGTTTTTCATGCGCAACCGTACCGCTTGGCAGAGTGACGACATATCTGCTCAGCTCAGTACATCGTACGCGAAAAACGACAGAGAGAGAGAGAGAGAGAGGCGAGAAAGATATCTTAGGTGGATCGGTGAGACGTTTCCAGAATATTCGATACCCACTGTTTACAAACGCGTATTAAAACAACGAAAAACCATCATCTTGTATTCTTACAATAGGTTCGATATCTCGGTAGAAATTTGTCTATCTCTTAATGGCCAGAAACTCAGTAACTGGGTAAGAAAAATGCCTAGTTCACAGGTCTCGGTAAAGAACGATTTTTCCTACATTCAAATAAATATTGGTTTATTCACACACTTGACGTTATACATTTTAAATTATTGGATTGCAGTAGGTAGCTTACGAAAATGTAAACAATAAACACCAACGAAAAAAAAAAATTACAACACTTCTTTGTATATATATAAGTATTAACCGAAATTTATATATTTTCCATTAAATTCTGTATCTCGCATTCTTCACCATACTAACAAACTTTTTGCCAGCCATTTTCTAAACTGAAAAACTGACCAATTTTTTCTTTGTTTTCTCTTACTATACCTTTAAAATGGTCAAGAACAAGCTTGTGCTATGGTTTGAAACACTTATTCTATTTTTCAATCTATTAAATGGCCGAATCATGGAAGAAAACGCGTTTCACCGAGGGTAAAAATAGTTTCCAGTTTTTGCTCATTTTCAGTGAAACAGGCTATTTCTTCGCTAAAAATGTTTTCTGTTTCCACCAGAATACTAATAGCAAGTAATTACTTAATTTCTTCATTCAATATTGCTGTATATAAAGATGTAAAGCATCATTGCATATACTTGCTAATCTATGCTTAAGTAGATACATGCTAAATATAGTCAGACATCTCTCTTCTATAATGACAATAGATCTCATATGCATTTAAGTGAATTTTAAAAGAAATAAATGCTTATGCGAATATAAGCAATGGAACGAATTGTTAATTTATTTCGGACAGAACTGATTAATATTAAACAAACTACTGCTTACAAACTGGACGACTACATCTAAACTAAAAAAAAAAATTTCTCATCGAAAAAACAAAAGGTCGTGAAAAGCGAGCGAGTGCTAGTGTTATTGCGAGCGGATACAGCTGGTTTGCCCGACACAGAGGCTCAAGAAATGACTCGAAATCGCCGCTCACTCGCGTCGCCCTCCCGAAATCGAGGTTAACAGCCCTCTCGTTTCTCTCTTAACGCGCGCTGTGCGCGCTCTCCTTGTTTTCTCTCTCTTTCTCTCTTCGCCCCATGTGTGCAGCCCGACGTTCGAAAGCACACCGCGCGCGCGCTCTTCCGGTGCGATTTTTCGGCAACTGTCGCGATTGCAGGCATCGATCGCGCCGCTCATTTTGCTCTGCACCGGCAAAGAAAAATAGCCATGTAGGGTGAAAAGAGGTGAAAAACTACCGAAAACAATTTCGCTTTACTCTGACAAAAGCCAGGCGGAGGTCGCATAAAACCGAGTTTTTTAGACAAAAGAGCCAACAGGCTTCAAATTTCAACCGATTTCGACGGTTTTTTAAATCGCAGTTTAGCTAATTTGCAACAAAGTTGTGTGGATCTAATTTTGAATTTGTACATCCCCCCTTTTTCAAACTGGCCTTCAAAGGTCGAAATATCCAAAAATCTCGATCTTTGATTCTGCGAAATCTTTAATTTTAAAGTTCATAAAAAAGTGGAAATATCATAAAATCGCAAGCTTCAAACCCCATGAACAACGAACTTAGGGTTATAAGTTTATGGTTTTGTAGTTTATAAGTTAATGATATTTACAATTTTTCGTGAATTTTAAACGACATTTTTGGGGTGAAATTAAGAAAAGCTGATATCCAAAATTTGGACTTGTTAAATTGGTGCACATTTTCTTAAGGCTGTATGACCCGTAACATCCCATTCAAAAGTTAGTGTTTACCGTTAAAATTGCGATAAATAATTATGTAAAGTAAATAATGTATTTCGAGTTTTCACGATCCATTTATAAATGTAATAAGAATATTAAAAGCTTTAAAAATTTGAAATCGATTATTTACTTTACATAATTATTTATTGAAGTTTTAACGTCAAAAACTAACTTTTGAATGGGTTGTTACGGGTCATACGACCTTAAGCTACAATTAAAAATAAATCCGCCAAATCGGTTGAAAATTGAAGCATGTGCAAAAAATTGCTGCAGAAAAAATTGTACAAAAACGCCTGTTTTATCCTATATAGGTACTGTCCGAAGTGTTTTCGCGCGGCTAACTGTATATGGTCAAAGCAGTTTGGGGGTATGCAGGGGGCTCAGACAACCCAATCTGTGTTTTTCTTTTATTAATATCAATGGCAATTGTGCTCGAAAATGCTTTAATCAACGTTTATTTCTTTTCGATACGATTGCCGTTGGCAGTCTCACTCAGCTTTAAATCGTTATACGAGTGCCTAATCCTTTAACGAAGTATGAAAATACAATGCGCATTATTAGACGTTTATTTATCTGATTAACTTTGTGTTGATTACGTTTTCGTTTCTGTGGCTGTTTGTTGTGCACGGCTAATTGCAATGAAAGATAATGAAAATTGGAGAAGAGAGTGATTTGACGCGGAGTAGTTGTTGTTGTTGTTGTTGTAATCGCGGCAAAGTGTCGTGCAATAATGATGAGGCCCGTGCAGCATTGTGGCGAGCTAGAACCCAGCGGCACCCCGAGCAGCAGCAGCGGCAGCGGCAAGAGCAGCAGCAGTTGGTCCCTCCTGCGCGTCGTCTCCGGGTGGCAGTCCCCGTCCCCCCCTCGGCTCTGCCGACGATCGTCACTGGCTCGGGCGAGGAGCGCGGCGCGGCGTGGAGCGAGGCGAGGCGGCAGCAGCGGCGGCAAGAAGCAGCAGGTAGCAGCAGGAGCTAAAGGATGTCCGAGGGCCGCGCCTTCAAGCCAATAAACCAGCTGTGGAGCGGGCCCGCATCGACGGACGCTGACTCCGAGTGCCTCTACGAGGAGATAAGCGGCCCGTCGGCCGAGGACTCGGCCTCATCGGTCCACGTGCACCCGGCCCAGGCGGCCGCCCAGCAGCGCAGCATCAGGCGCAGCCGGAAGCTGGAGCAGCACGCGAGCAGGCCCAGGCGCCAGGCAGAGGCCTCGTCAGCCGATCATCACCACCATCACACACCCTCGCGACATCGCTCACATAGGTATTTTATTCACTCTTCCTCTCTTGCTCTCTTCGATCACAAGCTCAATTCAATCCATACTGAAAGAATATTCTTTAAAATTAATAATATTACTTTCCAGAAAATATTTTTATTCGACATTCTCTACTATATAAAGTAGTAATTCTTAATTTGAAATTTTTCTCCGTCTATGAGTTTTTGTACTCGATATACCATGTCTTTATTTTACTGCGGAAATAGAGTAAAATACCCAATAAATAGACGGTTAAAGCAGACGAGACTTCATCACTAGATAGGCAACCTTTTAATTAATCATATACAACTTGCTGTTAATAAGTAGGCTGTAATAACATGTTATATTCAGTTTATTTTGAAGTTTACTTCTTCTAAGTAAAATACCGATGCTAACTGCTTTAGCAGCATGCTTTCTCAAAGAGAATTGATAAAGTACATCAAAGAATTTTTTTCAGTGTATATTTTAATATAAATTTTCATTTTTCTGTTTATCTTATTTTCAATAAATACATTATACAAAATGATCAAGAAAATTATATTTAAAATTATATTTAAAATAGTAATATAGTAATTATTAAATTGCAAATTAAAAAGTTTAAGGTATTATTGTATTATCACATGCTATTTATTAATTAATTGCATTCAAAATCTAGATAAGTTATAATTAGGAATCATTCATTTTTGAGTTAAAAATAACACGTGAGTAATTTTAAAAGACATAATTTAGAACGAAATCAAATATAGTTCAAGAATATCGGCCTCCATTTGAAATGTAATGCCAAAAAAGTAATTTATACAAATCCGCGATTTTAAGTCAAAAATAACTCACGAGTAGTTTTAAAATACATATTTTAGAAGGTAATCAAGTGTACTTTAAGAATATCGGTCTGTATTTTGCATATATTTCAAGCAAATAAAAAAAAACATTATTTTTGAAAAAAAATTTTCTTTCAAAATTGTTGTTTTTTAAACTAAGACCTTAAAGTCATCCATTCGACTACAAAATTGAATCAGTTCTAAGTTGAGACATACCTAAGGTGCACGCGAAAATTCAGCTAATTCCGTTCAAGAGTTATGACGGGGACAAAATTTGGTTTCGTACATACATACATTTTTGAAAAACCTATTATTCTTACTCAGGACCCCCAAAAACATCGAAAATCATCGAAGTTTCGGGGTCGAAAATTTTCACCGTTACAAAGCTTTCTCTTTGACAAAGTAATATAGTTTGGTTAAAAGTTCAAGGTACTTATTAATTAAACGACAATTCGTCTATCTACTGGGTCTTTTACCCTCAAAATGTTTTTTCACAGCAAAAAATAAAAGATTTTTAATGACAAGTACACGTGAGGTGTAAAAAATGAAAAAATAATAAATCACAGCCAGCAGCATGGGCTGCGGCCCAGCGGCACCGGGCATCAGCAGCAGCAGCAGCAGCACACGTTGGACGGGATCGGCGGCCTCGAAACCCGGCAGAGCCAGGCGTCCACGTTCAAGCTGACGCGGGGGCGCTCCGCGGCCGCACGCTACCTCCGCACGACCACGACTACGACCACGACGACGCACTACCAGCAGCCGGCCCCGCCGGGCTTCGGGCCTCCGCCCCCTCTAGCGCCTCGACACCTCCGCCCCGGCGTCAGGCCGTCGGCCCACCGGCACTTCGGCCCTCGCTCCTACAGTTATGAGACGCAGGAAGAGGTACAGGAGGAAGACGAGGCCACTCTCAGGGAGCTGCTCCTAAGGTCAGACCGATACTTCCCCCTGATAACAAACAGCGCGACATTTATTTACTCTCTCGGTTCGCCAAGGATTAAAAGCCGGGGCTTCTTCAATACAATTATTACTAGTTTACAGTACTTCACTACTACTAGGAGCTTCGGCTTTTACTTCCTGCAGCAAGATAGAAAATTCATTTTTAACTTATCTCATTGGCGATTTTCAATGCGTATCAAACAAATTCAGCAAACGAATTTTCTTTTCAAACTCTGCACTAAATTCATTATGCCTATACGGACTTTCTTATATATATAAAAGCAAACACACACACATACACCTACACTCACAGTTTAATGTACTTGCTCAGATCTGAAAACGGAAACGCTTTCCTTACGTAATACTTCAACGATACGTAATGGAAAAAAACATGAATTCGCAAACACTTACACAGACACGTTAATTGCATAGAACAGAATGTAATGCATAAGGCTTTAATGCCATTGGCATCTCCATCATTGGTATATCTGAGTCACACACGCGTTCTCATAGATTTATCATTGTTTTTGTACATTACATGAACGAACACACAATTTGCCACTACGTCAAACACCAGACTCAATTACTACACCAGTTTATGTTTACTATTACATATTTTACTATTACATATTAAATATATATTCATAAGGCTGCCGCGCCGCTCGCAGGCTTACCGCTGATTGCTCGTTCACTTGATCATGTTCATCATACAAAAGACCATCGCACAAATAAGTACGCCAAGCTCATTAAATTATTAACAAAAAATTCATAATAACATTAGAAGTACTTGTTTCATTCATTTATAAATAAATTTAGAAATTTTTCTTCAATAAATGCTTTACGAGACTTTTGTCTTTTATTTGGTGTAATTAAAAATAAATCTATATATACATAAAGCAGCAAATCTTTACTAAAATAAAATTAAAATTATATTTGAATAACTGGAATTCAGTAATTATATTAAATATTTTTTTTTTTTCCAAGGAAAAAATTTGCGTTACCAGATTTTGTTTTTTAAGTTTAAAATCGCATAATATTTTGCTCTTGAATGAAAACCGCATTGAAAAATGGTCCGAATCCCGAGGAAAAAGTTGCAAAAGGTGGGAACGTGCGCGAAAAAGTACTTCGGATATAACAGAGAGAGAATGTGAGAGTGTACGTGTGAGAGAGAGAGAGAGAGAGAGAGAGAGAGAGAGCGCGAACCGCGGGAACAGAGATAATGAAAAAAAATCGGCTCCGCTGACTTATTTGTGCGTGCGTCCGGTATTCCATCACTCGTTCGCGCCATATATACTACGGCACGCGAGATATCACACGCTCTGACTTTTTGCGCTGCTATTACTGAATTATTTTGCCGGTCCTCGTGCGCCAATGCGACGATCGGCAAAAAAAGAGAAAAAGAAAAAAAAATGAAAAAAATTTGCAAGCTCGCTTGCCGGACACGAGCTAGGCATATCAGGGGTGAGTAAGCTGGCGGTGCGCTGCACTGCGAGCTTTTTTTCTGTGTTTAGCTTATTCATTTTTTTAATTAATGAAAAACAGTAGAGATAGATCTTGTGTGACAAACAGTTGAAAATAAAGCTAAAAGACTCTGAAAGAACAATCATTGCAAACTCTAATTATCACGTAAAAAGCACATGAAAAAGAGAAAAAAGCAAGGAGAAATAAAGAAGGCAAATAAAAAGAGAAAGAAAGAGTAATTGAAAAAGCGCGAGAGGGCCGTGACACGTGCCCCTGAAGAACGGGATCCACGTGAACAAAAAACAAAGAGGAAGTAATCGCACACGTGACCCTCTCGACGCGCAATTATCGCCGCCTACTACTTCCATTTGGCATTTGTGATGACTGAACCACGACTGTGTTTCCCAAACTAGGTAAAATAGTGCAAGCAAAAAGAGACGAGAGAAAGAGAAAGAGAGGCGAGAGAGAGAGAGAAAGGGAGATAAAGCCGAGTGTTGTAAAAGAGACGCTCCGCGTGGACACTGGTGTATTTTGCGGATAAAAGCGTTAAAAAGCACGTGCACTCGGTCGCTTGCTTCACTCTCAAAGCTATCAATCAATCAATCAATCAAGCATAGACGAAAGGCGGATCGGCCGCTGTGTGCGGCGCTGTGCCGCGAGAAAAATTTTCGACTGTGCGACTAGTCCGAGAGGCGCAGCTTGCACAGAGACAGAGTCAAGAGGAGAAAGAGAAAAAGAGAGCGGGAGTGAGAGGGAGAGAGTGCGGGAAAAGAGAGGGGAAAGATAAGAAAAGAGAAAGTGAGAGGGGAAAAAAGTGCGAGATTGCCGAAGCCCTCGGGGGGCTACTGTAGTTTCGGAACACAGCCATGGTCTCCCTACCTCCCAGGTACATACCGACATCATCGCTGCTTTATATTTTCTTTATTGCCCTTCGTTCCTACGTTTTTTCTTTTACTTTTTTTATTACCTTCGAGCTTGCACGGCCAACGTCCTTCTTAGACCGTCTCTTCTCACTTCGACTCGCCAACTTTGCCGTACAGCGTACTTTGACAAATTTTTATTTCCACTACTTTTTACCAAACTCCTCAAATTATCAAAAATTACTTTTCTTTATCCACTATCGTAATATTGCTCCAACTGTTGTAATTCATTCATATATTTACGCGCATCTGTATTCGCGTTATCGTTAATGTTTCGCTGAGAGTGGCGTTGGCAAAGTTGTACTTTATTTTGCCTTTATCTTTAGACATTATTTTATATTTTCTTTAAATTTTCGTTGTCATCTTTATGTTGTGATTCATCGCTGGTTGAGTTTATACCGAGCTTCATTAGCGAATGGTTCAGACATATCTTTATTGATTGTATATAAAATCAAGATCGAGAATTAAAAATTAGCAACAATTTCAGCTAATCTTTTGTCAAGCAATTTCGTTTTTTTTAATCTCAACGTTCTTTACTGTAAAATAATTCTCGAACTTGTCATCTCCATGTTATTTACTTTTTTTATTATTTTTCAACCTAATATATACTTTATACGTTGATTATTGTAATGTATAATATTATTTTTTATTATGTAAATGTTGTAATATAATCACAAATAAAGTAGACTGACTCTATTTTAGCAGACGACAAAAAAATAATGTAATCATTAAATTCATAAGGCAATATCGGTATGAACTGATCCATTATTTCAATCTTTCTCTTTCAGAACTATCCTTTCGAAACCATGCGCTCATTCATTTCTGCTGCATTTCACCGACTATATAATCACGATATCATGCAATGCGAATGAAAAGAAAGAATAAGAACTTGTCGAAATTTCACATCTATCACCTCCGTCGCGTACATCACCAATTTTTACTTTTGCTGTGCACATCGGTCGGTCTTTTTTCTGGCATTTTTTAATCATTTTTATTTCATTTCTTCTTATACCTTACAAAACTTCTATAATCGAAGATATTCATCTTTTAGTTTATTTAATAGTACAATCACCGTCATATGCATCTTGTCATCTTAGACATCACTTCATCAATAGCTTTACATCCATTTCAAGGAAGAGAATATATAGTATTTCTATAAGTAATCGTCGTCTTACTTTCATGAGTCTTAGAATTTCTATAAAATATAACATCAAAAGAATCAATCATTTCAATAAACTTCGATAAGATGTTGAAGTAATTCACACTTAATATCATTTTTAGTACGTTTTTTATGCTTAGTAGCTTTAATTACTGCATGTGCTTTTTAAATTTTAATTCATCAAGTGAATATTTCAATGCAACAAATACAGTAAAATTTCTCAACTTTTAATCCAGACTATAATTAATTAAAAAATTCTAGAGGTAGAAAAAGCAAATAGCAAAAGAGACTAACGATTTATAATTCAGATGGGATACATTGAAAAAAAATCTAATCTTCAATAGCAATAAAATATAGTATCATCTTTTTAGACATTTGCATATCTTTTCTATTAACTCTTATGTTAAAAACTATAAATTTCCAAAATTTTTTACTGTGTTACTGCAATTTTCACAATTAGGAGCTATTGTTATTTCTTTTCTATTGCTTACAAAAATTTTAAATAAAAAATTTTGTTAATATGTTTTTCAACGTTTTATCGAAGTTGACAAACACTTAAAGTGCCAATACTATAAACGCCACTGCAATGCGTGACTCTGTCCTAATGTGCACAGCTGCGAAATCACTGGTAGCGTTATATATTTCACCTTACAATCACTATACACACATACTTTAGACATGCTTTTAGTGGCATTTGTATTTTGTCTGTGTTGTTTTCTTCAATATGGTATATTAAATGTATTTGTTATCGTTATACTACAGTTTTTATGCCGTTTTCGAGGAAAGTAAAGCTAACTTTTTTTAAGGCTATACATCAATGATTATGTAAATTTTTTGATTTTCTATAAAAATGAATTTTCTTAAATCTTTATGTTGTATTGAAATCGAACATTTAGTCGACAGTGAACTTGAAATTTTCGTGTTTGTTTCATTGTTTTAAAACAGTTTTATATAAGGAGGACGTACAAATATAATATATAAAGTATTATAATTATGCATGTTTTTATTTTTCATCTAATAATATTATATAATTTTCAAAACCATATATATTGGAGCAATTTCCATGTATAAATATAACATCTGTCATAAATTATTTTTGTCTGCTTTTATAAATACGCTACAATACAATTTAAATTTCAAGTTCCAATGTAATTTATGCATCGCAAAAAAAAACTTTAATATAATTCATAACGTTAAGTGACATTAACGTTTTACATTTAATCTTTAAGCATTCGACTTATTTTTAAAGCATGAAAATGAAAAATCCCCATGAATGATGTATTCATAACGTTCATTACAGAAATAATGTATTCTTGAAAATCAGAGGTGTATAGCCTCAAAAGTTGTACGTAACGATAAAAAGTAAACATACATAGATATGCGTTCGTAACATTAACACACACCGAAGCAGTTCTTTTTAATCGCGTGAGTTGCAGTTAGTAATGAATGACGACTTGAAGACTCGGCAGTTGTATTGTTATAAAAAAGTCGTTGAAGTAAAAATTTAAGAGAATATACTTACATATTCGGAGACAGAGAAAGAAAGAAAGAATTTCAATTCAGATTGCAAGCTTTGTTGACGTTGGTATTATGCAGTAGTGATTATAAGTACGGTAACTTGAGTGCTTTGAAATATAAAGAGATTTCATTCAATTAAATTAATAGACTACGTAATAATTTTTTAATAATTTTTCGTACAAATATATTTTAAATTACATTTAGCCTTTATATTGTATTGAAGTAAATTTTTGTGTACATTTAAAATTGACACGGTCAACAAATATATTGCTAATTCTCTATTTTCGGAGGATCGCGTTTTCAAAGGGCGTTTTTTAAATTCACTTATGTTAAATTTGGCCAATTACTAAAATCACTCCTGCAAAAAACAGCGCAATGCTAAAATCTCTCCTTCCGAGAGTGAAAGAGTCAAAGTCAAAAGAATGCACCGTAAAGTAGAGTTTAACGACAGTGTTGTTGCTATGTTTACGAAAACGTAACTGAAAAGAAACCCAAGCAAAATGAAAAAAATATTAGACCGAGGAACGGAGGGAGAGAGATTTGAATGATTTTCTGCTTTTCCGTGCGCTCGCGATTGAACTGAACGCGCGGGCCACAGTCTGCAGAAGCAGGTCAGCGTGATGAGCACGAACCTGTCTGCGAAGCTGGACGAGCTGCAGCGCGGCGATCGCCAGCTGGAGACGACCGTCGCGCTCAGCGAGATCCGCACGCAGCTCCAGGAGTTGACCAAGAGCGTCGAGTCCTGCCAGAGCGAGGTCAGCGAGGTCAAGCGGGACATGGTGGCCATCAAGGTGAGACTTGCCTCTAGCTCTGCGGGTATTAATCGACAAATTCCAATTTTATCTTTTCGAGTTTTAATATAATATGTGCTTTTAAAAAGATAATAGCTCGATCAAGCTCGGTAAATGCTTTAGAATTTTATTGAATTAAAGGCTTTTGGCGGAAAAAAGTGTTTGTGAAAACAATACTGAAAAAATTGGGCGCGGCTGCATACATTCATAAAAAAAGCCATTTAAAAGCCTCTCTCGTGTTCCGGGGGGGAAGCCTTCATTAAACGCAATGCGACATGCGTCGATTTGAATTTTATTTTTCGAATATATATACGGGCAATAGAAAAAGTTTTTAATTTCGCGGCCGCGTTTTCGGAAGCCGTAATTTCGACGGCGGAGCTCGTTAAACAAAATCGCCCGTCGTACGGGCGGTCGCAAATAAAAAAAAAGCACGCGCAACCGGACCGCCGCTGGCGGGGTCATATAGCTCAACGCTGACGAATTCGCGGTCGGTACACGCGCGACGCGACGCGTTATATGTCTCGACGTGCTGCGCGCTTCTCCCGGGGGACCGAGATGTGCGCGAGCTATGTCTCTCATGCGGCGCGATACAGCCTATTCGAAACTCTAATTAGAGCGGTGTACGCGAGCGCGAAAAGTGTATCGGTGCAGCATTTTTCCGTAATTAATTTTTATACATCCTCTATGGCGTCGACTTCCATTAAAGAACGTATATTAATAAAGTCCGCGGGAGTCTGCGCATTTCTTCACGCGCGAATAATATAACGTGAACTTTCAATAAAATATATTTACTGCGAAATCGGTTTATTTGAATGCTATTCTGTTAATGTAGCATGAGCTGGTGACGGTGCAGCAGGTGAAGGAGGAAATAGAGGAGCTGCGTGAGTACGTAGATCGGCTGGAGGAGCATTCGCACCGACGGAAACTTAGGCTTTTAGAACAGGTGAAATTTGAATAATCAATGCACTAGTATATACATATCGCTGGACGTCTTGCGTGGCATGACTAATTTTAATAAATGTTTACTCTTTCACTGTTTCAGATTTTTTTCCTTTATGTCTTGCGTAAGCACTGATTTTACGTTTCTTTTATTATTTTCTTTAGTTTATATATTTTTTAGTTCATTTAATATGCGATGGCTTCTACAAGTTGCAAAGGTCGAATCCGAACCACCCGAATTGTCACATGCTAAGACACTTGTAAATAAAGTAGTGTCCCCTTGTCAGTTTGACAGAGGCCGGACTAGAATCAGAGAGCTTCTGACTACTAATCTGACACTCTTTAGACTGAAGCCATCGCTGTTCCTCTCATCTACATTTATAAGCTATTCATCATTTATTTTTATGCTATTCTCTGTTATTATTAGAACTACTCTTCTTGTCATTTTTGTAAAGGAGGTGGCGTAAAATGAGCGAAAAAATAAAATGCAATTTTCCACAGATCAATAGCACCATAAAAGTTTGAATAGCACACTGGTAATCTTTAAAGTCGTAAAACGTGACCTATATTTGTACATAATTTGCATCCTATATGTTTACGTTGCCTTGATGTAACGTTTTTTACACGAAAAAGCTTTACTAATAAAAAAAATTCGCCTCATGCAACGTTATACTCTTTATTTTTCAGTCATTTGATTTGTTTTAATATTGTTGTATTTGCATTTTATTACAGCAAATGGAAGAACCATATTTAATTTTAAAAATAAGCTTCCTTTATGTCAAATGAAATATAGTATAATTTAATGTTTTTGACTTAAGTTGCTTTAATTTTCTTATAATATGTTAATAGCAATTATATGGAATTATAATACTTACACAGATTTAGTTTTAGAGAAAAGTGGAGTAAAATTGACGCATAGATGTATTTAAAGTTTTTATTGTATGCATTTTCTCTGTATCGCAATTATGTTTCAATTTTATTGTGCCTTTCCTTTATCGCATAATTGATTTGTGTATATATTCATAAGTACATCGCATGGAAACTTTCATTGTCCTCGTTTTGATATCACATTAATAGGATTTATTTGTATTATACTTGTGCTAGAAAACATTCATAAAGTGTCGATATATCGTATTGTATTTATCGAATTATACGTGCATGTATTTATTTTTGGTTTGTTATATCGTAATAATATATGTCATCATGTAATAAAAAATTGATTATGACACTTGAATTTATATTTTTTTATTGACTCACCCAGATTGTCTCATTTTATATTATATTAATTACCAACATTATATGTATTAAAGCTACTTTCTATTTAAGTAGAATTTATTTACAATTTTATCCAATATAAAGATGAAAATTTCAGTTTATTAACAATTCTATTTAATTTTTAGGGGTTGACGTTCTCCCTGTCGTATGCGATACTGGCAGCAGTCCTTGGTATGCTGCAGTTCGGATACAACACTGGAGTCATAAATGC
This sequence comes from Torymus auratus, assembly GCA_900474315.1. Taxonomy (NCBI): domain Eukaryota; kingdom Metazoa; phylum Arthropoda; class Insecta; order Hymenoptera; family Torymidae; genus Torymus; species Torymus auratus. Next base: position 23,208 of record UXGD01000401.1, read on the forward strand.
GCCAGAAAAGGTACTTAAAATGCATTATACACCCTAAGAAGATTTATGAAATTCTAATCACCGCATGAATATGTATGCGATCGCGTTAAAAACAAAGTTTGCCTTATGGGAGGAGTCGCCATTTTTCAAAGGATCGTAAAGCGTAATTGAATTCAAGTTTTAAAATACTTTTAAATTTTACTTTTCAATCCACGTCATGCGCCAGGCCGGGAATTTTAATTATAACGAAGTGGTTTTAAAATCTTTACGATGCCGAAAATTAGACGTAAATTCTTCCGCCATTGGCTATGAAAAAAAAATGTCTATTGCAGCAACGCCGGAAAAATCTCACTCGAAAAATGTAGCTTTGCGCTTTTTAAAAAGCTTGCAGGGGAGCGTGATTGTCGAAGTAGGTCAGCCCCCGGGCTCTCGGCAATTAGATTAAACTGTGCTGAATAATCGAGACCGGACGTCTTTAATTCAGCTCCACTATCCTCCTTTTTTTCTTCTTTCTGCCCACACAGAACATCGAGAACTTCATGAAAGACGTGTACAAGGATCGATACGGCGACGACATTTCCGAGGACTCGGTGCAGAGGCTGTACTCGGTGGCGGTGAGCATATTCGCCATCGGTGGAATGCTCGGGGGCTTCAGCGGAGGGATCATTGCCAACAGATTTGGCAGGTCAGTAGTGTAGCCAGTCTCTGCTTTCTATTTTGGCGCGATCGGCATCAATTAGCGCCCTCGAGGGCGGCCTAGCCGGCTAATGGAATCTTTGATCAAATACGTGCCACATGTATCTAACGCCGGGGGCTTATTGGGGCAGCAGAGTTATTATCGTATCGGGCTCAATATTTCAGCGAGGTTCAACAAAATTGACTAGATCGCTCAATTGGGAGCTCGTCTGCCTTGACGCTAATATTCTACGTGTTTGAAGTTCTGAACAAATTTCACAATTTGGTTTCTTTGATATTATCTGTTAAAGATGAACATGAAACACGTATAAATGATCCCTAAAACCAGTCCTACTAGACAACACCTACATGATAAAAAGAATGTCTACCTCCAGAGGTTTTGAATTCAATAGAAATCAAAAATTTCTTCTTTGTGAAAAAAGTAGCGTAGATGAGGTAAAATATCTGGTTGCGTTGCAGGAAGGGCGGACTGCTGCTGAACAACGTGGTGGGCATACTGGGCGCCTGCCTGATGGGCTGCACGAAGATCGCCCACTCGTACGAGATGCTGTTCGTCGGGCGCTTCGTAATCGGCGTGAACTGCGGCCTGAACACGTCCCTCGTGCCCATGTACATATCGGAGATAGCGCCGCTGAACCTTCGGGGCGGCCTCGGCACGGTCAATCAGCTCGCGGTCACGATCGGCCTACTCGTCTCCCAGATCCTCGGCATCGAGCAGATCTTCGGCACGAACGAAGGCTGGCCCCTGCTACTGGGCCTCGCCATCTGCCCGGCCATCCTGCAGCTCATACTCCTGCCGTTCTGCTCCGAGTCGCCCAGGTAACTCTCAGTAGTAATCTACCTTATAGGTCAGCCGAACTCCTCCTCTAAACGCTTGAATTTTAAAACTTAAGAGGTTTCATTTGCTAAAAGAGCCTAGACAAGTTTTTAGCACAACGTTTAGCTATCGGGAGGAGAAAGATTTGTGCGCGAGGGAGGGTTAAGTATTTGGAATTTTTCGAGGGCGCTACTGGCGCTCATGAATAATGCGCGCCTCGAGTGCGAGCGGTGAAAAGGCTGGAGCACCGCGCTCGAAGCCGCAGGGGCGGGGGGCATCACATTGTATTGGGGCGATAATCAGCGAGCTGCGAGCTCTGGCTTTGCTCCTCAGGTATTTGCTCATTACGAAGCAGTGGGAGGAGGAGGCGCGCAAGGCACTGAGGAAATTAAGAGCGAGCAATCAGGTGGAGGCGGACATCGAGGAGATGAGGGCTGAGGAGCAGGCCCAGCAGACCGAGTCGGCGATCTCGATGACGGAGCTGATCTGCAGCCCGACCCTCAGGACGCCCCTCGTTATCGGCGTGGTCATGCAGCTGTCGCAGCAGCTATCCGGCATCAACGCTGTGAGTACTCTCTCTCTCTCTCTCTCTCTATGCTCTTTGTGCGAGAGCCTCTGATTGCTCGCAGCGGCTTACCGCCCTGCCGAAGCAATTAACACGCTCCGCTCGGGGAGGACTCGTTAAAAATGCGATCCCCTTTGCGCTCTTGTGGATTTTGGATTATATTTTTCACTCCACCTGCGTGAGAAAAACTACGCTTGGAAAAAGTCGGGTAAAGAGACAATGCCAAACTTCTATATACCTGATTGAACCTCTTTAAAAAAGTGGCATTGTAATCGGATCTCAAAAATTGCTTAAACTTTCTATTAATTAATTGTTGCCCAGTTTTCTTACAAATTTTAGAGTAATTAGACCGCCAGCCCTTTTCACTGTGCAAGTATTGTTATGTGACCGGTCGGAAATAACAAATATTTTATCATTAATTTAGAAGTTAGTTTGACACTGTCTCGTTGCATATAAGTTTCCCAAACTTTAGCTAAACAATACTTTTTCCAAAAGTAATTTTTGTTTTTAGCGCAAGCTTGAATAATAATTAATGAGTGAGTTTAATTAGTTCCGAAAAGAAGAAGAACATTATACGCATGCATATAAGAAAAGTAATATTTTCGCAAGCGGAAAAAGAGCCGTTGCCTTTGACACGAGTGACGAGGAAAGCTCTTCCATTAAATCTCACGCTGCGCCGTTTGTGCTTGGTGTTTTTCTCCGTGCAGGTTTTCTACTACTCGACGAGCCTGTTCGTGTCGTCGGGCCTGCCGCCGGAGCGCGCCAAGTTCGCGACAATCGGCATCGGCATCATCATGGTCGGCATGACCCTCGTCTCCATTCCCCTAATGGACCGCACCGGCAGGCGGACCCTGCATCTCTACGGCCTCGGCGGCATGTTTATCTTTTCCATATTCATCACTATTTCGTTCCTTATAAAGGTGAGTAAACACTATTCAGCTCGCTTCTTCCCCCTCCCCCCTTTCTGGCTCTCTGTAGAGCCGCGGAGAAAGCTCCGCGGAAAAATACTTTGCCGAGTTTGCGCGCACGCCTGTTTGCCGAGCGGGCGGAATGAAAGTTTAGCGATTTTTCTCGAGACTCTCTTTCGCAAGAGCGCGACTTTTTCGCGAGACATTATGACGTAGCGCACGCGTGGGAAAGAAGAAGGCTTTTCGACCTATTTCCGCGCGGGTCACAGGGCTTTTTCACCGCGGCGGTTAATGCCAGAATGAGAATATCTGATAGATCGAACCGAGAGATATTCTATATTCCGAAGTGAATTAAATGCTGCATTCAGACTTTTTTTACCTTTGTACGCGCGCGCGCTTCGGTCCTTCTAATGATACATATATTGAAATATCGAACGCGCGCGCTCGATATACTTTTATTGCTTATACTTATCCCGCGGATTTTATAATAGATGTGCTAAAGAGACGTGAAAACTTGAACTAGATAACGAAAATACGACCCTTATCAATATTCCATCCGAGTTAGTAACAAAATTTCGTTTAATAAATTAAAAGGCCACGTCTGCCGTATTTGAAGAATCCTATTGTATTTTTAAAAGTAATTAATTTTCGGTCATCTAAATTATGCAATATAATTAAAAACAGAGACAAAAACCTGTAGAGAAATAACTGTGGTCGATAAATAAATAATTTACTGTAGGTTGGATAGACGATTAACATTAAGTAACGGAGGGTGAATAAATAAAAAAAATTCGTCGACTTTTGTGCTTTGGCGCCATGTATACGTACATTAACATGTTTATAAATATATAATCACTTTATGTACAACATGCAACTTGGTGTTGGGTGCATTCTAAAACACTTTGTTCACAGCTGGAGTGCGGCATATAACCGTATATAAACGTTGCACCGACAGTGTGAGAGATGTTACTGACACTGCTCGATTATCGATTTTGAAGCATATTATATATATATATTCTCATCGACATGTCTCATTTTCAGTTAATCCTAGCCATTCATTTAGTGCGTAAGAACTCCTAACTCTACCTGCATGTAAATAACCGCTTTCCCATAATTATTCAACTGTTTAAGAATTTCTTTTTCATTTATTTATGGTTTTGCGATCGTAGCAATGGTATCTGCAGCTGTTTAAAAAAAAGATACAAATGAATTTAAAACATAAAGTTAAAAGATATTTTTGTTTATAAATAATTTCACACTGTTGTAAATAGAATAATATCTTGTGCTCGTGAGATAACAAGTCAGAGGCTAAGAAGCAATCTGATGGCTGCTGGAGATTCAAAAGCAAAGGCAGAAGAGCTCTCTCATTTCGCACAACTGAAACAGACTAGTCCCAAATCAAAATGGGAAATCTGCAGATACCCGAGCGATCGCGCTGATTTTCTATTTTGCTCCTCAACCCCCAGGCTTCGAATTTCCCATTTCCTCTCCTTTCTTCCACCCCCATCATCTCTACCTCTTTCGTGAACTGTCTGGAGGAGATTCTAATCTGCCGTCCGTTATGTGCATTATCAGCTTATGTTTCAACGGGGCTCAAACCTGTTAACGTGTATACTACTACTATGTCTTCTCTTTCTCTCTCTCTCTCACTCCACTTTCTCTCTCGCTCGCGTGCTACAGCCACCGCGACTTCCTGCATTAGCGCGCGAACAAAGGGCAAGCTCGCGACGACGACGGGCCTTTTGACAATTACGTATACACGCGTATCATGATTAAAGGCAGCCGATTGTTAAGGGCTTCCCGTTTACTCGTCTTTTCGACTCGTATCTGCTCTATCTGCAATCTTGACAAGTAGCTTACTTTAGATTGGATAATGCAAGGTCAATGTTCATTTAATGACGAGCATTTAAATACCGTCCAATTATGTTAAAAGTTTATAGAAAGTATTGTTTTTTATCATTAAAAGAAATGGACATTTACCTTGGGGCTTTCATGATATATGTGTAATATTTACTAATTTAAAGAGCTTTTTACACTGTAAAATCACATTTACTTAATTGTTTCAAAGTAATTAACATCAATATTAATTGTAGCACTAACTTTGATTTGAATGAAGCTCTGAATGTAAAAGAGTCTATTGATATCCGACAGCACCAAGAGCTTCCGCAACATCAGAGGAGGGGTTTTCATTGCACTGACTACAATAACGAGCTTTTTAATGTATTTGAGCAATTTTGTAATATACCTTATGTCACGCGAGTTCCCGCGTCACGCATTTCAAAGAAACGTTGCTTTGAAAATGTGCTTTCACTTGGGTAAAATATTTAACTGGGGATAAGCTATTTAATAATAATTGAGTAAAAAAGACAAGTATTGGTGACGTTTCTTCTTGAGCAATGGTTATAGACGATAGCAAATACTGTAAATAAGAGACAGTGAGATACACAGGATTGAGCTGCACGTATACTGCATGCCAGATATTTTATGGTTTCTTTGGGTTTGTTATTTACTTTTGACGAGCGATCGTCCTGAGGCTCCTCCAGCTGCTCAGGAAAGACGAACTCGATTCTACTGCCTGATAGGAGTTTTTTGGTTACGTGCAGGAAATGATAGACTGGATGTCGTACCTGTCGGTCGTCTCGATTCTGAGCTTCGTCGTGTTCTTCGCGGTGGGGCCGGGCTCGATACCCTGGATGATCACGGCCGAGCTGTTTTCCCAGGGCCCAAGGCCCGCCGCCATGTCCATCGCAGTCCTCGTCAATTGGATGGCCAACTTCCTCGTCGGAATTTGCTTCCCGAGTATGAAGGTCAGTACAACTCATTACCTTCATCTTATCTCAAGTATATTTCAAGTACTATTATGATAATGGATTAAACTTTAAGGAGCCGGTATGAGCCTTTTAAGAAACCGCAGGTAACTTATTATGTACACACATAAATAATACAGCTAGAAAATATCGAATTTCAAGGGAAAAATGACGGCTCTCTGAAGGTCAATTTCTCTTTCAGTTATTCACTCAAGATAATATATTCTTTTTTAATGCTGTCAAAATCTGAAAAAATTATTGAATGATATTTTAATTCCATGATTTTAGTACGATGTAAAGATGTTCGAAAACGCTTTGACTTTATAAACAGCTTTTTCATCCGCGTAAGAATGTATTACAAAGTCGTGCCTCGTGCGAATCCGCATTCGCAAACTCTAGACTCATGCGCTCTTCCATTTCATCCAAGTGTCATGAGGTATATTTAATACCTGACTTGCGAGTTCAAAGGCATCCGCGCGTGACGCGCTGTCGTATTTTGTACTCTTCCTTATATATATATGTTTAGAAATGGAAATACGCCAAGTAATTTTTTATGCCTCTTAAAAAGATGAAAGATTCTTTAATTTTTTGAAAATTTGTTAACGATGCTTTTGCAATTCATTTAGTTTTGTTTCGTTACAAGTACACTTATAATTGAGAATTTTTTGCAACTTTTCACTTTTTTTTACTCCACATCTTTTTCTGAAAACTAATTACGAAAAAAAAAATGATGTAATATGTCAGGCAATCTTTCAAACTTATAATTTTCCTATGGTCCACTTTTTATTTAGTATTTTTATGCAATAATTCTATTCTGTTATTTTTGATGAAGGTAAAATAAATTGTTAAATTTGTGAAACTTTTAAAATTAACAATGAACCATGCACCTTTGGGCATTTGTCAGATGTTAATGTTCTCTGCAATCACATAGTTCTGCCAAGGCACGTTTCTAGTATTCTTTAAATTTTCGGGGAAAGGTTCTCCGGCCAAGAATTTGCATGCATTCGAAAGCGAGATTTACGTTTATACAAGCTAGTAGCACAATATAGTATATAGACAGTTTTACGGCAGAGTAGAATTCGATGAATAATGAACGACGCGAACGTAACTCTGAACGTCTCGTCTTGCACGTTAAGCCTTGAGGGAGAAATACTGCGTTAATAATTCACGAACTTATCAAGTACCACATCTTTTAAAGATTGGAAATATAACAAAGAAAATATGATAAGAATATTATACAAATATAAAGTTTGTGAGTACAAATGAATATATGAAAATTTGAAAAAGTTTTATCGTCAAGGATGCTATTTTTTAAAGAAATAATTTGTAATGATTATTTATTTCAGAACCACCTCGAAAACTATACGTTCCTACCGTTCAGTGCATTCCTAGCGGTCTTCTGGATCTTCACGTACAAAAAGGTTCCCGAAACCAAGAATAAGACCTTTGAAGAAATTCTAGCATTATTCAGGCATGGTAATGGCAGGTACGCAATTCATGGCATTTAAAAATTCTTATAAAAAAGATTTTCCAATACTTACATGAACAACCCGTTCTCGACTCTTTCGGATACTCTGTATCTGAATGTTTTCCTTTTTGTTTTTCTTATTCAATCTTTTCTGTTTAATTTTTATTTGTCTTTATGTTGCACCTTTTTACTGCTTTTTATTAGAACACGTCGTTTTTATTTTTCTTTTTTAGGTTCGACAAATGAGTTTGCGTAGATTTATTTTGGCTGTTCGCACAAAAGTCATTCGCGAGATCTATAGAATCTCTCACCAAATTTTGTTTACTTTGACCGTTTGTCTGTTTTTGTGTGTGTGTGTCTGTAAGACACAAAAATTCCAATTTGATGTTGTACCGTTTTAAAGAGACAGACGTGTGTTTTTCTTACTTTTGTAATGCAGAAAGTGGAGAGGCTTCGTCCATGACACCGTCTTATCGTACGGCTCGTGTTTCGTTGAGAGAAGAGCATACTTATGACTGCGTTGCGACGAATGCAAACGAAAGCAAACGATAATAAAGTTTATAATGTGGTTATTAACACACAACCGTCTCGATGTTGCGAAAGGGCTAAAGAGGCTGCCAGAGAACCAGTCGTGTCTGAAAACTTTTATTTGGAAGCGAAGCAACGGATTTCTCTCTCAATACATTTCCAAAATATACCTATTCGAGGAGTGGGCGGCTTCTAATTTCTTTTCTCGTCATCGTAATGCATGATTTATGAGACGTTTATGCATCGGGGCTAAGAATCGAAGTACTTAATGTTCCGTTCTGTTAATATGACTAACATCAAATTATGTTTATTTCTATTTTTATTTTTCCGAAGGCGAAAGTTCGATTGTTGGCCTATGTGTTAGGCGTAATTTTTTCAAGTTATGTGAACATGCTTGAAATAAGCTGAAAATTCTAAAGAACCTTTTGTATCATTATTACTGTTATAATTGTCGTTATTTTTATTGCTATTATTACTTGCATTTTGTATATCATTATACATACATAGTCTTAAAAATACTTTTGTATATTTTATTTACAACTCACACACATAGAAAAAAGTTTTATTGAAAATAGAAAATTTTATTTTATTATTAGTTATCAGTATCTATGTTGTTAATTGTATTACAGTAGTGAATTTATAATTTACTTGTAGTTTTCATGAATTATTTTATCTGTCTTTGGTAATTTTCATTTTTTGCAATCAAATACTAATTATGCATCATCTAATATAGTTGTTAAAAATAACAAACGATTTGAAAGTATTGAATTATATTTTTGCTTGACATAACTATGCGATAAAACAGTTTATTCAAATTAACGATGAATGAAGAAGGAAATTCAATTAAAATTTTTTTCTCTGTCCTTTTGACTACGGCACATGCGACGTTACGAATGTAAATTCGATACAATTGTTAATAAATATGTTAATACAACAATCTATTGTTAAAATATATTGATAATCTACTGATCTCTTGGTCTTATTAAAAGCATTTGTAAAAATAAAATTCTTAATTTAAAATAGACACTAATAAAATATAACTACAATTAATGGAATTCTTTAATGATTCAGCACAAATTAAACACATTTTTTACGAAAAAAAATGTAAGAAATGCACAAAACTTATTTATAATGTATTACCAGTACCAATGAAAACATCGAGCCGCAATATTCATCGCTAGTTTTGAGTTTTTCTTTTCTATCCTCATTACGTGATATTTAATTATAGAACAACATATTCGAAATAGTGGTGTTGAAATAATGATAATAATTTTTCATTGATGAGATTATTATTTAAAAATTATTGCTTACTTAAAATGTTATTTTACTATTATTACTAGAAACAAAAATCTGTTATTGTCATAAACAATCCCAATTACAAGTGTAGACTATAAAACTAGTATTAGAGTGAATATTAATTTTAAAAATTTATTAAGTAATGTACAGAAGTAGATTGCTCGTTGACTTTCAATAAATAATTTTTTATGTTTGAAGTTATTTTTTTTTTCATTAATTTTGTTTTCTTATTTTTTATCTATCAACTAATATTGCTAACATCGACAAACACGTACAAAGAAGGTAATATTTCAATGGTCTTCCACTTCAATCACTATTACACCCATACACAATATATACATAAGTTATCGTTGTTTAACCACGCTTTCTGTGTTGTTTTGAATGCAGGAGCAGTTTGCGGGACAGCAGAGTTTACGGGTGAGTCGGCACATACATTTTTACTTACTACGTTTTACTATTCATTATTCTCATTAAAGAAATACCGTTGGCTTTGTTACTTACTATACATATATATCGTTCAGATTTATATAACATTAAACGTGACTTTAATTACGTTTAAGCGGTAATCCTTCGATGCATGTTTTCTGATATTTATCGCTATATAGATCCTTTACGAAAAATTATATCGAACGGATTATTTTTTAAGATACTCTTGCAAGTACGCTTTCACCTTTTTAATCATTCATTTGTATATTATGTGAGAATTATGTACTCTAAATTTAATTCCATTGCTATATTGGCTTTGAACTATAAAATTAAATCTTGCTATTTTCGTACGTAATTGGAATACCTCACGGAGTTTCCCATCGAAGCGATAAAAAGTATTGCAGTTTATAACATTTCATTTACTTTATTTTGCAAAATATTGAAATGCTTATCGGCAAGAGAGATCTAAAGATCAGAAACATTTGATTGGAACGCATAGGTACCAAAAAAATTGGCAAAAGCAATGATTAAAAAAAGAAACCTAGAGCAGAAAAAGTGCATAGACAATAAATATTATTATGAGAAAAATACTCACTTAGGAAATAATCCTGCACATCTTTCGCTCAACATCAGGCTAAAACTTGATGGCATGTTATGTTACTTATTAGCTCATATCCCGCGAGTCTTACTTCGCTCATCATATAAATCATCAAAGATCATCGAATTGTTTAGGAATCATTAAACATGAAAATCATCATTCACAGCAGATCATGTTATATAGATGCATGGATCATCTATCGCATAATACGAGAGCGAACTCATTCATCTCATCATCATAGTTTCTTCTTTCGTCAAGATACATTTCACAGTTTCTCTATTTGTATAAAAATTCAGGGCTATTATGTGAAAAGGTCGTACAATTAAATCAGAGATTTATATATTTAAATTGGTTTATATATTGACTGGAAATCAAATTTAATCGCATACATAAATTACGAAATTCAAATCTCGCTATTGAAATATTAGCGCAAATTAAGAATATTTATAAACGAATATTGCCCTTCAAAAACAATCAAATATAGAGGCAAAATTTTTTGTAAGTATTGAATTGTACAAAATTAATAACCTACTTTCATACCCTACTTCTATTATATATTTAAAAAGCATTTGTTACTGCAAATTTATAATTAATAACTAAAATTTTGTAATTAGTTGCTTAATGTAGTATTGACAATTCTAGCTCTAATTCGATTTTTGCATTAAATTGATTGATAAATAATAAAATTGATTGCTGGGAATATTAATAAGATAAAATGATAAACTGTGGAGAAAAAATGTTGACAATGCAATAGAAGTGGGGTTGAGTAATTTGGCAAACACGTGGTGCAATTGGTATGCATAGAATTCGAGTGTGCTCCGGTCGGCGCTGACACTCGAACGCGGAATCTGATTATTTTCGAGGGCGCGATATACGTGTCGGTCGAGAGGGAAGGCGTTTCCCGGAGGAAAGAAAAGGCACGCGCGAGATCGACGATGACGAGGACGAGACAACGGCCCGTTTCGGACATAAGAGCCCCGATCACTTTGTTCTTCTCCTTGGAGTTTTGCATTCGATAGCATGCTCCTTCTTTCGCCTGTTTTACATATATACACCCGATATATAATAAGTGTTGAAGGAGACGCGAGAGATGCGAGAGAGCGTGCACACACAAGTGCAGAGCGCGTGCATTTTCCATCATTCGCTCTCTCTCCCTCCGCCCCCGACCCCGCCGCCTCCAAGCCCAAAAGGAGACGTTTCATGTCAATCTAGCTGGCATGTGAAATTAATGGCGCTGCTGTGCTGTGCAGAGTTGCATGCTAGTGCTTATATATACAGATACTATGTTGCCCTAGTTTCTTTTTTCTACATACATATATATATTAATGGTATAATGTGTATACGAATAGATTTTACGCGGATTTACATCCGAGCGTGCCTATGTAGCCCGGCAAAACTTTTTATGTGTCAGATTCACATATGTAATACTCACCGTCGTTATTTTTATGTGTCTCGCATATATATATAAGTCCTGCGAATTATTAACACGGGCATGGTGTCAATTTATTGCTCTCGATATAATTAATGTATATAGCAAGTGCTGCTAGTATATAAAGTCTTCAGATTTAAATTCGTTTTTATCTAATATTTTTTTATAAAAATACGTTAATAATATATCGACGGCCGAGAGGAATAACCCGCTAACTCGGCGGAGGTATGAAAAACCTTCTAACTCAGACGCGTTTTTTTCATCTTCAATTTGAAATTTTTTATGTTAAATAATCGATTCTAATTATTTTCGGAATTTCTAATCACGTCTATTGTGCAGAAATCGTATTTTAAAATCCTACTCGTACACAGCTGCCATCACAAAATTGAAGAAAAAACAACGCGTCTAAGTTAGCGGGTTCTCAAAGCCTTCGCCGAGTTAGCGGGTTATTCCTCTCAGCCGTCGATATTTAGCTGATATTTCAAACTTGTAGTAAATTATATTGTAGTAAATTGTATTACAAAACTTGAGAATCCAGTGCTATGAAAATTACTATAACAAATTATTTATGTACGGTCTCTCTTTTCTTTAATTCGTCCGTTTGAATTAAAAAAAAAATTATTAACAGCACTTTAATTAACTTATACTTTTTATTTACATCAATGCTCTCAATTAACGAATATGAATCAAGAATGTGACTTCTTTTGTGTTGCATATATTTTAGATTTTTTAACTTGTACAAATTTTATTTATAAAATTTTATCTTTTCAATTTTTTGTCCATGAGAAATATTAATATGTATTATAGTACATGTTTTCAGTAGAGAATATTATAAATGAAAGATAAAGAAAATTAATAGATTAAAGTTTTTACCAGCATTCTATTACTGCACTTATTTAATCTGAGAATTTTTCTATTAATAAAGTAAACACTAAAATACTTTAAGAAAAAAATTACCCCATTACCACCGGGCCAATCACTCGAGACAATAAAAACAATAACACAATGATAGACGGAAAGAGCAATATTGTGTGTGCATCCTAAAATAGGAATTCGTTTTAAAAAAAAATGACATGACTTCTCCCTCCAATGAACACGCAATATCCGCCGCCATTCGATGGCTATGTGTAACGTTATTGTATTCCAGGGATGAAGAGTTCGCCACTAACTCTAGCAGGGAGACCGTCCTATCTGACGCTACTACTGCCAACAATATACCCACGCTACCGTTGATAATCCATAATAATACTTAAAACTTCATGCATTAATATCTTGGATAACGTTCATTATAGATATATAAGGACGAACTACGCTACAGAAAAACAAACAACGGACGATATACGTGCGTTTGTAATGACTTGACTCTATACATAAATACACATACGTGACAAACATGAGAATACATTTATAAGAATATATTGTGTGAATATATTATTCATGAACAAGTGATCGAATAAAGGACCTGTGGTGGTACAAATGCTATATAATTAGTACTGCATAATAGCTCACTACTATTAATATTAGTTATTACTTATTCATTAGTTTTTTTTAAATATTTAAAAAATAGAATAATTTAAGATAAGTAGTTATCATGCATACATATTTAATTTTTTCATTTCTATACATATAATGTTGAACTTGCAGAGTCAAGTGATAGATACTTTGAACAAATATCCAATTTTGGAAAATTAAAAAATATAATGTAAGAAGATTTAATTAGTGATAGATTAAATATATAATCCTTTTTATTGGCAGAAAGTAAAGTTTGCTTTAATATCTATTTAAGAGAATATTTTTTATAAATAATATTTTATAATTTTCAAACTTAAAAAAATTTTATTTCATTAATATTAACCCGCGTCTTTGAATATTATGAGTAAATTTTAAAAGCGCAACAATTTGTATAATTACTTTATGTGGTTTTATATCTGTATGATAAGATAGAAGAGTATATGAAAGAAAATGGCGAATATAAGATAAAAAATAATCGTCCAATAGCTAAAAGTTATTAAATTGTTTAAAAATTATAATGATGCTTTTACAATTTTCTTATTGATGCATTGCATGGAGAATGATTAAATTTTTATTAAAGTTCTTAAATATATTCATGCAATATATAAATATAATAAAATATTGGATGTATAATATATGTATAACATATATTACATATCAGTATTGCGTATATTATAACAGATAATAAGTCAATCGTAAATTGAGCTACTAACCTTCTGTACAACTATATCGACGAAATAGCAATACGTCCGTTTCATATTTACGTCACACAGTCGAAACAAGATAATGTTACAAGTTAAAACTAACTATCGAGTTTCAGCTTTAAACATTTTTTATCTATGCATATTATCTAATCATTATAAGTCATGATTCGACTGTATGGCGGAGACTGACCACATTTTTTACACAATAAAAATCTGCGCAATCTATAATATTTTACATCTTGTCATGTTGATTTGACTTTTTCCAGATTTTAAATAAAACTGTACATTACTTATTTTATTACAAAATAATAAGTTTTAAAAAATTTTCACAAACGATACTAAAATGTTTTTAGAAAATTGGTAATATTAAAATCATTAATTTAGGTATACTTACAAAAAATTATAATTTTAATATTCAGTAAGCTGATATCAAAAGATAGAAACTGTGAAATGCATTGCACTTTGTCGAAATAAGAAAAGATGTAAATAATATGTTAAAAAAAATAATAAAATGTTTCCACGAATGATTAAATATTAGTTAAGCAAAATCGTTATTTCAATTATATATAACTCTTTATAAAATGTAACATCTAGCCCAAGGTTGTGTAAAACCCTTGCATAATACGATAATCCATTTGCGTTTCGTGCACGTTTCGATGAACGCCTATTTAACGACACCTAACTATATACTCTTATACTTGGTGAGTTTAAATTTTTCTTCTCTTTTATGTTTGAGCATTTTCTGCGCGTAGACCGGCTACATTTTTTATAATGTAATCCTAAATACTATTTTGAAGAAATAGATATATTTTTACAAATTAATTCTCAAGAATAAAAATTATAGATATAGTAGTTAAAAGTATTCTTTGAACTATTCCATTTTACTATTTTGACTTGATATTGGAAACATTGATTTTCATTTGAAAACGGAATTTTTCGGTGTCACAAAATGCGATTTGACGGTCTAGTGATGAAAAATACCATAAGTACATTTTTTTCGCCTATCTACGCATAGAAAGTACAAAAGGAACAGCTAATACCGGTTCGTGTGATAGAACGTGCCTGAATCTTCAAAAAGCAACAAAGTGTGCATTGATCTATTTTAATGCCACAAAATATGAATCCACTCAATTAATATTATTAATAATTATGTCGTGTTGATTAGATAGATATATAGTCTATCAATTTTGTAAATACATCGTTTGTTGTACAAGGAAGAACAGATTTCTCTTCTAAATAAATCAGAATTTATGAGATAAAATATAAAAAAAATTGATAAAATATTTATAGATTAGCCAAAAGAAAACATAATATAGTCAGAAAATGAAAAGTTCTGTCGCGAAATAATTGTAATCTGCTATACGTTATCGTGGCATTTATACGATTTTAGATTGTTATAATTGTCTTCCTTCCTTGTTCTTTCTTGTGCACCTTCGATTTGAAAACTTTTAGGTAAAAACAAAACTTTCAGCGAAAACATTCTCCATATGACTATGTACATATTTCAATGCCACTTTAGCACAAAATCAATCACTTACCTTTTATGATGTACGATAAATACGTAATCATAAGTCACTATATGCAATAATTACAATATACACTTGTCTGTAGTTATATGATTGAAAATTGTATATATTATTAACGCAATTGCTTCTGATCTGCGCGAAAACACGCAGTAAAATTCAGTGTGGCAATAATAGATCAGATTGATTAATCTCTGAAATTATTTCGCAAAGTAAATGAGGATGAATAGCGTTGTTTTCGCGCGTTTCACTGCGCGTTACTTTTATGAGTTACGTTTGTAATACCATAAATTTAACGATGGCAAAATTTGCACATCACACTTGCACACCAAGCACGTTCATCAATCGGTAATTTTTCTACTAAAATATATCCCGTACACGGTGTACGACATTTACAAGAGCCAGCTTGCGTGATGTATTTTAATAGAAGATAGGCGCTGTAACGCGTGAGAATAAAGAGAGAAAAAGGTATACATGCGAGCGAAGATGCAAAAAGTGTAAGTTGGCGAGTGCGAGAAACGCCGAGAAACTGCCCGGGGCGGCAGCGAATGGGCGAATGAAAGCCAAACGAAATAGAGAGGTAGAAGCCAAAAAGAGAAAAACGTGGCGTGTGCTGTTTTGCAGGAGCATGCTAAACTGTGTGAATGCGTTAGAGGGACACATACCGCCGGCCGAGAGCGCAGCCTTGATGGTGGCCGAGGAGAAGCCACGTCCTGACACATGTAAGCCTCCAACTATCAATCATCCCAGATCTATATAATTTTCTCAGTATCGTCATCTCCATCCACCACTCCCCTACTCTTACCTCTCGTCCGTCCGCCTGGGACACGCTCAACCAATGACTATGTATATCTTAGTTACACACACTCTACTTCATCTTCTCATCATCTCTCTCCATCATCACCTTCTATATTCTGTCTCTCTCTCTCTCTCACGCTGACACGTCTTGTGGTTAAACAAGTGATGGGTTGTGTTTTCTTTCCTCCTTCTTTTACATGTATTTTTGATCGTTTGACGAGTTCTAATATTATTTCATTAAAGAAACAAATTTTAATTACAAGAAAATTGTTTTATACGCTTTGTATACTTTATTCATCAACTCATTTTAAAACAATTTTCGTATATTTATTTATATATTTTATTTTATTGTTTATTTATTGAAGCACGCACCTGTTAAAACCAAAAGTATACATTCACCAATGAATTATGGAAAATTCACAAAGTTACAGATACAGTCACAGATTACTCACTCTTTGCATGTCACCAGTTATTTCTGTATGTAAAACCGTTGATTCGTAGTTTCTCTGTAAGGTCATAATTTTCCTTTTATTTGCAGACTTTCCTTCTACGTTTGAAAGTAATCCAAAGTAGGTACATGTAAAGTAATCATCTATTGCCGTCGACGTGAGAGACCGCAATAAATATAAATACGATTTTGGGTCACTACATGAACCGTATTTTATACAATAAAGAAGAACTGCCCTTTCTTCTTAGATTCGTTTGTCTAGATTTAACGCAAAAATATTGCCTTTCACGTCGGCCATGTCATTTGTTAATATTGAGTGACCAAACTTGCTTTAGTACATTGGATTCTCGGTGTATTTTGTCAAGTAATTTTATAGAGAAATGGATTTGTTTTTTTACTTTGTATCATTTGTAAAATAAATATTTATGAATATTATAGCTCTTAGATGCTTCTTATTTATATTTTCTGTATCACAATTATTATTCTTATGTTATTATTGTATTATTTTATTCATCAAATTTAAACATTCTTCATTTATTTTAACAATTTGTTTTGAATATAGGTTACCCTTTTTATACTTTTCAGTTCAAAAAACGATTATAATTTTCACACACAATCGCATCATCAATTCATTTGGAGCGATTTTTTAGTATTTCTAATGATCTTCATAATGATTAGATTGACGAAAAATTTATTTTTATAAGTGTATACACGTACAACGAATCACGCATTATATTACTTTCATAAATGAGAATTGATAATCAATGATGGAAATTCACTCGATGAATTTACTCATTATTGCATTAGAAAGTTACGAGTTTTATTTAATTTTGGGATAATAACGTTAAAAGTTTCCGATTATAAGTATATTTATTTTTAATTGAAAGAATAATAAAAATGAAACTGTGTAATAAAATTTGGTCGTGATTAAAAATGAAAATTTAGTATAATCTGGGTAGGAAAAAGGCAGGGAAAGGATGGAAAATAAATTTCTTTCGCCTCACTCGCTCATTACATCATCTCTCGGGAAATTCTTCTCGAGCGCTCATGCTATACATCTCTCGCCTCATGCACACGTTCCGCCAACACACGTCATACCTCTCTCGACATGTACATTCGCTCATGTATACCTCATGACGCGCGGCCAGTAGTCTCGTCCGACCATGCACACCTCGTTCCACTGAAAAAACGTCAACGACAAGCGCGCCGACGCAGCGGCAACAACGAACGACTGCCGCTAGCTCAATCGGCCAGCGGCCATCACGCCGGAAATTAAACGCCCTCAGCGTTGGGGACAGCCACAGAGACGACGCCACGACGAAACGTCGGGACGGCAGACTGGCCCGAACGAGATAGGACAGCGAGAACGAGAGATCAGTGTAGTAGGATATACACTCACACGTGAACTTAACCAAGCGAATACCTCACGCACACTGACAGAAAAAAACGAAAATAAGAGAGAATGAAGGGACGATAAATGGAATTGGAGATCTTTAGACGGTAACGTGCGTACGTGTTATATATATATAATATATAGAGAAGAGAGGAGACGTACGCTTCCCACAATATATATATAATTTTTTCTGAACTCACTCTCTCTCACACACACACGCGGGACACGCGCGCGCGTGCCTGGACTGGCCCAGCGCCAGCCGGCATTGTAACGCAATAATTCACTTGCTTTCCAACCCCCACACGTACACAGGTCCTCCCAACACCACCACCACCGTCACGCTACCACTACTACTACTATTTCACCCGTAGCGGCCGAGGAGATATATAAGTATGATGTGGGTCAAGAGACGCGAGGGACTTTCTTCCAGCTAGCTTTTTCTATATGCAAAATTATATGTATAATACAGCGGCGAGAGCCACATCTCTCTCGTCCCCACGAATCGAATATTTTTTACATCCACACACGCGTAAGAACGAGAGGAGAAGCTCGCCAACTTCTTCCTCAACTATACTTTATTTTTCGTTTTTTTTTTGTCAACCATCTTTCCTCCCTCTGTCTGTATTTTTCTTTTTCCACTTTCTTCTTCCTGCCCCTCGTTTTTCCCTATAGGACCATACACATATATATAGAGCTTGAGGATGTTTTGTGAAAGTCCTCGGCGATGGTCGACGTTGCACTGAGAAATGCATGACTTTGCACGTTTGCATGAACTCTCGCTTGCTAGCCCGCGTTCGTCTGTGTTGTGCTGGGCTTGTGTATCGCTGCTTTCTATACGTATAGGAGGGTCTGCGAAATTGTATAATTTCTTGCTTATACAGGAATAATAAAATATAGCAATAGTTTCTTGAACTATACAATTTTTGTGCATGATCCTTGGAACCGTGGCGCAGCAGTTATTTTCGGACTGTATGGAAATAATATATTTGGAACTGTAGAAATAACTAATAATAATGGCGCAAAAAAGCGCGAGATAGCCGCCATCACGAAGGCGAAACTACTCCAATAGAAGAAAATCGTAGTTGGAGGGAGTGGGTCGAAGCTCCCTCTCTTAAAGCGCTCGCGGGTATATGCATATATGGAAAATTCACGATGCGCGCTGCAGAGAGATTCGGACTTGAGGGATAAAGCCCCGGGGCTAATATTCGGCCCGGCTCTGGGATCTAATAGCGTTAAAACGCTCGTAGCTAGCTATAGCTAGCTGCGTCGGCCGCGTAAGCCGGGCAAATAAGAAGCAGCAGCAGCAGCAGCAGCGGAATGGCCACTCTTATGCATTATTGAAGCTCCCGTCCGCGTGTGTATATCCTCTCGCGAAAGCGATACTTGGGTGCGACGTGTCATTGTGCGTGCGCGAGAAGGGGGCAAAATGCATAATCGCGCATGCATTATTCAGGCCGCTTCTCGGGAGAGGGGCTGCGCAATATGTATACGCGCGTTTGGCTGCGCGTGCATACAGATCGCCTGGTATATAATTGAAAAACCGAGTGAGAAAGTTGCGCCGCAGTTGGCTACAGTTCCAAATATATATACATCCATTGAGAGCAGTAGAAGTGCACCTCTGCGCATGCAACTCACCCTCTAGCGCAGCACTTTTCTCCATCCTCCTCTCTCTATAGAGTTAAGAATAATAAAATGAGGAACAGTCGGCTGGGAGGAAAAGAGTTCGGGGACTAAGCTGCGGGCCGCTGGGGGGCGTTCAGTTGTGTTTCCAGCTGGCTCCGATCGGTCTTCCGCCGGCGCTCATCCCGCTCAACCGGAGAGGCCACCGCCCCCGCTTCCCCCGCCACGCTTTCCGAACAGCGCTGTCTGACACTGGGGAACTCGTCCTCTTAATGCCATCGCCCAGGGCCGCCGGCTGCTCCAGGGCCTCGAGGGGAGGCTGGTCCGGCTGCTGGCGGAGCGAGCCCGCGCCTGCGCCGACTTCTTCCGCGACGACGGGCTGGACGACGAGCTGGAGCCGGGCATCGCCTACTGCGCGCCGCCGCCACGCTACTGCCAGGAGGTAGCCAGGGCGCGCTGAAGACCGAGCTCCTCCGCCTCTGCGCAGCCAACCTAGAGTGTCTCTAGAGGCGGCGCCCACTGTGCCCAGTTCTACAGACTGACGTTCGATCACGACAAACACGAAGAACGTTCAGTCTTATTACGTACATGTATGACAAACGGACGACTTTTTGTAAATCAGTATTATAGCGCAACGATCTCATGTGATTCGCGCATTATTATAATAATGTACCGTAGCTAGCTGTCAACTCGAACGATCCAAAGTCGGTTTAATTAATCAATAAATAGGAGGGAATATAAGCGGGCCGATTTGTGGGTGTAACGGAAGGTTTCCGATCCCCTCTACCTTCAATTTCACTCGTTCAATTCAATTCTGTTCTCCTTCATAGAATATTACAAACAGTAGCATTTACTAGCAATATATCTTCCATGGCGCTTCAAATCATTTTTCCCGTATAACAAAGAAAAGTATATATAACATTTCGTAAAAATTTGTTCCAAATAACTGCCAAAATACATAAAGATATATAATGATAAAGAAGATTTGATATAAATGGCGAAAAATTAAATGCAAAAACAATGCAAATACCTGCCTAAAGTCGATGTACGTCGCATTTTAATCTTTTAAAGGTGAGTGAAGACCAAATGCCTTAAGTCGGCTCCAATTCAGAAATCCTTCACACGGATAATACAATGACAATTATTAATCAACATTTTTTTTCGTACCGTTAAATTACCCGGGTAAAAAAAATTTATATATAATTATATATGACCATACATGGTTATATATTGAATTTGACCTTATATTAGTATATATGATCATATAGACTAATATATGTTAATCACATCACGCATTTATATATAGTTTTATCTGAAAATATATGATGATATACACTCATATATATATATATATATATATATTAGGTCAAATTCAATATATAACCATATATGATTGTACATAAATTATATATAATTATATATAATTATATATTATTTATACACAAGTTATATATAATCATATATACATTTTTTTACCCGAGTATTTTTATTTCCAATACCAAAGGATATTTGCATACCATCTAAAATTTACCCCAAATCAGAAATCACATTAAATTGAGTGCCACTGAGATTTCCTATGGCTACTTCAATGAAGGAAACTAGAGATGATGTTATGGTATTATCAATTTAATATGAACTGGGATGAAACAAAATTTTGTGCATGTAGAAATAAGCCTAATCAATTTGCAAACTTTCATTTACTCTTTACGTTTCTTATAAAAGTATTATTACGGTGCCTTCGATTAAAAATTTTAAATAAAAAGCAATTCAGTGTACGAGTTTTCAAAATGTTAAAAAATACATATTTGCGTTTTTAATTTGTTCGAGTAAAGTAACATCAATAAAAATGATCAATAAGAATTTCTACGTTTTTAAAATCTTTGTAAAAAAGTTTTTAAAATTTATGAAACTATAATGGAGATAAAGTAATAAAATGTGATGCAACCTTGATAGCGATTCGACATTAATTTTTTATAAATAGCGAAAAATTTTTTAACATTTTCACATAGTTTAATATAAGACGTAATTCATTAATTTCTATATTAATATATAAATAAAAAATAAATTCGTGTGTATCGGTTTCGCTAGCGTCAAAACGATTCTATTAGTCATAAAAATCTGCCAGCCACTTTAATTTATTCTCAATAATCCCGGGAAACCTTCCTTTATATGTACATACTTGTGTATATAATTCTTAATCCTAAATCCCTACATATATAGATATAATGTCACCATTAAGATTCGACATTCTATGTGTCATCAAACGAAGAATAAGAAAAAATCGCGTTCCGTCTGGAAAATGATGATGAAATTCAACTTATGTTCTCTAGAATACGTGGATTTCCTTTTCTTAAATTGGAAATTACCAAATAATAAGAATTATTTTTTAACATTTCAATATTTTAATCAATAAATATTTTCCCGAGGTCCCTTATTTATATACAAATAATCAATCATTCTTTACAAAAATTAACTCAACTATTGTAAAACTATTCAAGAAATACAAACATAAGTAATGCGATTATAAAAATTGAATAACTATTTATACAGTAAAAAAACTAAAATATCAACCGAAAGAAATGTCTTGCACAGCGCACAATTTTTTTTCTGTATTCGCACAATCGTGAAATTCGATAAAACGATTAATAGGGTGACTTTGTTGAAGCTTTTCAAAATTAAAATCCATTTATAATATGGTTAACGTACGAGTAACGTAAAGAAAAATTTGTTCTATACACAGCATTAAAATTTAACCCGATTTATGTATACTGATCACACAGATTTTGTAATAAAAGGATCTATCATGTAAAATTTATCTCTAAAAAAAACTCATAAAACTAAGCTACTATTTAAAATAAAAATGGCTAAACTCGAAATAAGCTACTTGAAAACTTTACTTCAGAGCTCGCTAAGATCATGAAAGCCTTAAATATGCGAAATCAATAGGCCTAATCAAGACTCCATCAAGTTTTGCATCGAAATAACAGAAATCCTTGTATGGAAAAAGTTTTAACTTCAAATCACGTTTCCGTGTATTGGGAAAATTCTTCTGTTTCAAAGAAAAAAAGTTCAAAGTTTACTTAATTACTCGATAGATATGAAAATTTATTCCATTTTCAAAATATTTTCGTCAATCAGTTCAGCTAATATAAATACCAAAAGAATTATATAAATCAGTTAACTTAACGACCCTTTTCTCGGCGTCAGAACCGAAACTGATAAGGGAAAAAAGTACGCGACAAAACCATGATGAAAAAAAACGTAGATAAATAAAAAGCAGCGAGAGAAAGGCAATAATGAGGTTACACGTCGAACTGAAGAAAATAAAAAAAAATAAAAAAATAAAAAAAAAATACGTCGAGTATGTAGGAAATATAAAAAAAGTACTTTCGAGCATCGGGGTTATGATAATTATCGAACTTTGCGATACTATTTATTAAGCGAAAAAAAACTACCTAGGCTAGTAAGACGAAGACACGGAAAGACACGCATTCTAGGCTACTATAGCGAGGAGGGGAGAAAGAAAAAGACGGTATAGCTCGAGAAGATTTGCGCCGGGGGAGGCGAAAAAGTGAGGAGAGGCGCGGGTAGGGCCGAAAAGAGTGCTCCTTTCTCCCTTGCGTATAATGGCTGTACAATAATGATATATCGCACATGTTGGCCAGGCCAGCGAGATGGAAGAAAGAGAGAGAAGAAGAAGCGCGAGTTAGCATATCCATTTTTAAATTAATTCTAAGCTACGTCGACGAGAGGAGAGAGAGAGAAGCATATAGGAAGCGCATATAACTCGTGTTTTAAATTAAGAAGACGAGGGGAGAGAAGCAGCCAGTAGATCGCGTATTAAATAAATAATAATTAAATAACCGAGATGTGTGCTCGCCGGATAAGACTATAATAGTATAAACAGTACTCGGAAAAGAAAATGTGTAACACTGTCTCTTGTACGACCTTCTCTCTTGTAGTAGGACTCGCGATGTGATGTCGTCTCTCTTTCTCTCTGTCTTCTTCTTAGTGCGAGCGCTCCTTGTCGTAGCTGCGCGCGCTACTTTATTATTCGCACATGCTATACATATGTACGCGCGGCGCACCCTTTCATTTTTTCCTTCTCCTCCCACTTTCTCTCGTTTCAACGATTTTAAAGGATTATACTTGGAAAAGAAACGACGTACCGCGGACGAACTTTTTCGTATCAAGTCTCTTATCTTATAGGCGCGATATAAGGAGGCGATGAAGCTAGTGTGATGACGATGATTACGAAGTAAAGACTTCGCTTTTTAACTGCTCTCTGCGGCGAATTTGTTGAACAAATGTTTCTTTGTCAAATATTACTTGATTATTAATAAATTATCTATCAGTACCATATGGCTAATTTATTTCAATTGATCAGATGATTTTTCTTTTAATCTTATTGCTACACTTTTCTTCCTAGTTTCTATAGTAGTTTTTTTATTTTATTTTCTTTACCATTAATTCTATTCGAGCAGTATCAAAGCGAAGTATATTTATATACATATTGTCTAAGAAAAGGATAAAAACTTCTTTTAAAATCCAAAGATGTCCAGCAGAGCAAGTGATCACAATAACAATTTGTAAGATAAGTTCACTGCCATATTAAAACGACTTATGAATGAGTACTTCTCCGTTGCGGAAAGACGTGCAGTATTCCACGAAAAAAAAATAAAGAAAATGCATTACGCAAGAAAAAAAAAGATTAAAAAATATACCGTGAATGTGTGTACAGTTATGTGAACTACTTATCGTATGTAACGTAACGACTCTATATTCGTGATAAAGCTCGTTCGCGCAAGAAGCAACGGAAGGAAAATAAACGAATGGGCAGTGAAGATATGAGAAACAACCACTAATTAGGTTTAATTTTAACAAACGCTATCGGTTAGGCACTGTATCGATATGACAAAATGAATATATTATAAATATATACATGCATATACATATATACATAAATAAAAACGTAGTTCGAGCGATAGGATGAGCAAGCAAGTAATAGCAGTGGACTTATGGAGCCTGTCTGTAATATAAAACCAATCCATGTGTGTGTAATCGGACGTTTTCGAGAGAGATTTTGCGCGCCACCGATTTAAAAAATAATAAAATAAAAGATCTTCGCTCTCGATAAATATTATACATAATGGTAATGAAGCGTGCGTGACTCAACGACGGATGTAAGAGAAGGGAGGAAAAAGGAGCCGAGGAGGAGGAAATCCTCTTGGCGACTTTTGCTTGGTCCGGTAGTATATAGACTCTCCAGAATAACACTGTCCTTTTATCAAAGGAGGGCCATTTTAACGTGAGAATTAATTATTATCTTTACTATAATTACCATTATTATCATTGTAAGAGAAGTACACACGATATTTTAAGCACGACGAGATTGCGATTATAAAAGCGAACGAGGGGGGGAAGATAAAAAGTAAGGATTATTATTATATACATATATATATATATATAACAATAGCGGAGTGGACAAATTTCGCATGTGTTTTCACTCTGGCGTATAAGGTTCTGCCGATTTACGAATATAAATATATATACACAAACTCACACACTATGATCAGGATGATTAATAAAGGCAAGAGGCCAAGGAGCGATATGTTAGCGGCGAACGCGGAAAGGGAAAAGTAACTCATAAACGCAGAGGCCGAATAAGGAAACTTGATAGAATCAATTATGTACAGTGCGTATTATTACGAATTCGTATATCGATAAGGTTTCAAAACATTTTCGCGCGCGTTTTTTTATTAGGTTTGTGAATTATTGCGTCCCCTCGAGCCGTGTGACAGCAACTTTTCGCGTATCTCCTCGGGGCTTTGCCGAACGATCCCAACTTCCTGATCTTTAGTCAGATGAATGTTGTATACTTTATTGACAAAGATTAGTCTTTTCATTAATTGTATTTAAACGTTAGTTGCGATCTTGTTGTCTATAATGATGTTGAATAAATTACAATGGTTATTAAACTGTTTGGAAAATCTATTTCTACGCTGATATCATTTACAAATGTTACACGTTAATATTCATGTCATTTTTCCAATGATGGAATGATTTATTAATTATAAAACTTGTTACTAGTTTTTGAGGTTTCTGGATCGTTCGGCGGATCGCACGATACGCGGTAGTCTCGAACGGCGCACGCCATCACGCGTGGGGCTACGTCGCTCGTCTCCGGAATCTGTAGATATTGCATAACGGTTGCGTTCGTTAATGGAGAAAAAAAGAGAAGAAAAAAAGTTATACAAAAATATCCATTGAGTTTTGTGCTGCGTTGTTGTTCCCTCGACGTCCCTCGATTCTCGATTTTTCTCTCGCGCATAGAGACCGCGAGAAAAACTATTGTTATACGACAGTCCTGTATAGATTAATATGAGAAATATATCTTCTTCCACGCAGACGTTCCAATGTACGCGATGTTGCTAAGGTATTGCCGTTCAATCTCTGAAAGCCGCAGGCGGGGATGCAAATTTTTGCTCTCCTTGTTTGTTTCAGTTGAACCCGCGTCGAAAAGAAAATACACTGAAACAGACTCACGCACATACCCACACGAGAATTGCGTTCGTCAATGTATGTCATCCACCTGGAGACCTCGACTCGCCTCGAGCACTCGATAATCGCGAATTTCTTGCTTCACAATCTGTATAGTTTACAAAGTGGCGGACATTCGATTCCTATTGAATACTTATTTTTGTATTATGAATTGTCTTCATCGCGATGAGAATACAAAAGAGATACATAAAACATAATTAAATGGATCAACCGGTGTTCGTCTGGATTTTCGCCTCGATTTTGTGACGCTTCAATTAAATTATTTTTTACTAAAGCTGCGCGACATTCGGGCGAACGTACAGTCGAAGAACTTGGGTGTATTTTTGTTACAAGGTAGAATGAAAAATCTCGTCAGTCGCAAAATCCCCTTACGAAACTTTCAATTGCAACGTTACAATCTTTAAAAAATCAATTCTAATAGTCACACCTCCTCCCATGATATTCGAATTGTATATCTAGAACTCGATCAATGACTTGAAAGTGAAATTAGAATTCGCTGAAACGAAAATTTACGTTCGAGCAGATATGATTTAAGACTTCATTTATGATATGATGGCGGTGATGAATTATTATCGCAAGGAAACGGCAATTCTGTGTGGACCAACGCCACTGAGAAAAATGACGAAAAAAAAAAATCGAAAAATTTCTATATTGATCTATACGCGTTTAACTACACGGATCACAGCGAATGGTAGAGGATCCTGTTGCACTTTTCCAACCAGCAATCGTTCGCCGTCCGGACGACGCTCAGCGGTTTCTTCTTGTCATTTAACTTTATACTATTATCATTTTTGTTATTCATTGAATAAAGATACAGTGATAAATAACTGTAAAAGGTGCCTACGTTATTCAATCCTCTTCCACTATAATCCTCTCACTATTTTCAAACTTTTAAAAATAAGTCACTTCTTTGAAAAAGTGTTTTTTATTTAATATCAACTCGTAATGAATACAAATATCTTACTTTAAAACCTTAAATTATAATTTTTTACTTAGAACTCTCAAGTCTTTTTAGTTTCTTACTTATATGAACATATATACAGTCTTATTTCATGATTGATTTCTTCCTGTTGCAAAATCTTTTTATTCATGGTTTACATTCAAAATGGTAAGAATCTAATGATTTAGGATCTCGCCATGTTGGAGGTAGAGCACCGTGTAAGTATAGTCCACATCGTTTACAAGCATCACTGAACAAACTGATATAACTATGAAACCAAGCCTGCACAGACAAATGTGATTGTAAATCATTAAAAGAAAACATGAAGAGTTTTTCTATTCATAATAAGTCATATGAAAAAGGATAAATATGATATAATACTTACAAAAAATGACTTGAGTGCAAGTTCTGGAAAATTAGGATTATAAAAGTGTAACATAGTTGAATGGGCATGATCTGTAACCCTTTGGAAAACTTTGTATCGAGATTCAGACCATAAATCAAGTTCTTCGTTATAACCCTTAACGATTACTCTTTCCATCATAAGTCCCTTAAAAGCTATGGTTGCTTTGAAGACATGAGCTAATGTCACATGAACAACAGCATTGGAAGTGTAAGGCCTTGTAATTTGAAAACTCATATCATTATACATTCTGTCAAAAGAGTTTAATACTTGATCAACTTGTCTGAAAAATAATATTTCTTGATAAAAATAATAATCTTTAGAACATTAGTAAGTAGAATAAAATAACTTCATTTTATAATTTAAAGGTAAAATTTTAAATTCCATTCGAAATAAAAGCACATACTGTGGAGAAAATGTGTGGGCTCCAGGTTGTCTATTTCTTTTTGCACGATTTGTGTTCATAGATGAACGTTTTAATGAATTTTGGCTCAAAATTTGATGGGCTACATTACTGTATTCATGAGCTCTATCAGTCCACTTATAAACATTCACTAATGTACTGTACAAAGCTTGACGATCTTGCGTAGTTTCTTGACCAAGGTAAGCTGTATTTCCTAAACTAAAAGGCCCTGGTGCAGGACTTAAAGAATTCACCGATTGTTCAACATCCCTAGAAAATAATATTTAAGAATAAAACTAAAGCCTATTTTTATATTTTTACGTGACAGTTGTGTGTACTGAATATATAGATTTACAATAAATATTTTTAAAAACATCTCAAATAAATTTTTGTTTATATTTAATTTGAATTTTAGGTTATGTATTTTTTACAGAAAATTTAGTATAAAAAATACTATACAGGCGACAAACAATTAGTTCAATACAAAGAAAATTAATAATAAACTTTTTACAGTGAATTATAATTGAAATATACCTTAAATTTGTGCCAACAGTTGTCAAGAGTTCTTGAAGCTCCAACAAGTACTTGTTCTCTTTGCTATCCTCTCCATGATCTGCTCTTATTCCATTTGCAAGGGAATAAAATACTTCGCCGACACTCGATCGTAGCACTTTAAGAGCCGACAAAGCCGTTTGTAATTGCTCCATCATAATTCAAGGTTTATAACCAAAGCGCAGTAAAAACAAATGCACTGTTTATCACACAGTGGACAATGCACATGTAGCGAGCGGTAGATCATGGGATACTGACGCTTCATACCACTTTTAGGTTAGAACTCTTATGTTGGGGGGGGGATAAGTAAGTATACGCAGATGCGCCATCTTTAATATTGGCTATTGCTAACTGGTTATTTTGATTCACGTTTTCTATTCGTCCTTTCATAAAAATATGCACAATATGGACTAGTAGTATGGATAATAATTCAAAAGTACTTTAAGTTACTCATGAATGAATAACTCTTTAAGGCAGCAAGTGCGCAGTACCTAATTTGTGTTCCTACAGACAACTAAATTTTATAATTAAAATTTTAATTTAATATTTCAAGAGTTTATCTGTATGAGATCATAAGATTAATTTCAGTAGGTTATTGAATTTTTAATCCGCTTTAAAATCAGTAAAAATATTTAAAAATATCATTTGTATACAGAAATATCGATGTTGGGGAGACCGTACTCAATTACAGAATTCTGTATTTGATTTTTCATATTTCTTGATAAATTATCTTATTTTCAAAATTATTGAAGCATGCGCACAACCTGTTTACTTCAAATAATTATGTGCCTTTACTCGAATATTTTACAGATTCAATTGGAAAAATCAGTGAATCTCGGTTAGTGTGATTTATAACGTATATAAGGCATCACCTTAAATTCCTTATAAATTAAAAATATAAGTACATTACATTCCAATATAAAAAGAATAATTATAATAACAGTATAATTTAATAAAATAAAGCAATGACAGGAGATAAAAGAAAAGAGAAATAAAGTTTCGTTAAGAAATATAAAAATCCAAGGAGACATTTGGATTTCAAAAAGTTTATTTAACAATTTTCTTATAATGTTTCGTAGATTACTATATAATACCTATATACTGACGGTGGACCTCTATAACCCAGGCTTATGTTCAGCATATTGTTTCATTTAATCTCGACATAATTGAAATTCTAAGTATAAGCTATATCTACATTTTCCATGTAGATATAAAAAATGTGACAGGGGTAAACGCAAAAGAGTAGACAGAATATCAGCAATAGTCGCTGGTCGTCAATGATGTCTGTATAACTTGTGTACAGAAATAAATTGTATAATCTGCCTTTATATCAATGCTTGTTTTTAGCCACTGACAATATTTCTTTGTTGATGGTTTATTTATAAAATGTTAGCATTTTATAAGTTTGATGCTAAATTACTAAAATTTAATTTATATATTGTCAGTTACTATAATTTAAGCTTAAGACCATACATGATATATATTTTTTCGTTATAGCTGTTATGATGAAAACATAGTTTCACTATATACTTATATTTAAGAAATCAAACCGCCAGCTCTATAGTTAATTCTAATTTTTAAGTGACAGCTTTAAAAGAAAATGTTATTTAGTTTTTGTTCAAATTAACAGATTCGTGATTTAATTACTTTAATTAAAGTACAATACAGAATATACAAAAATTGAATCGTTTGTATAATAAACTCTGAAGGTGTGAGATAAAACATCTTTGATAATGTTATGAAATCTTTAAGAATTTCGTCGATAAAACAATCTGACGCATTTTGCCCTTGTAAAAAATATGTTATAATAAATAATAAATGCTCTAACAAACAAGATAAGGTATTGCATGGGCGCCAATAGAAAAAAATATCTGAAAGAAATGCTTTTTCCACTTTTTTAACTTTTACACAGCTGCTATGATTCAAAAGTAGTGCAACGCAAAAAAGTGATACAATGATTAATAACAAATAACTGGACTTGGACTGGGTCCCTGCCTTTGACTTTATTTTCTAAACACGACAAATTTTTACTATAAAATATCCAGGGGATTTCCTCATCGCTACACACAAACTAATTCTAAACATCCTCATTATTTTGAGACTTCATTTATCTCTTTTTTAGGATGAAGAAAAGAATCATTTTTTCAGTTCTATTTTTCGCTATTCCATTGAGTATGTTTCCATGTAAATGTGTAAAAGCTGACGTTATTTTAAACGTGTGTATGTATCAGAAAATAGTTCCACTGAATTTCACAAGTAAAAGTTTAACAATATAAAAAGTTGAAAAAGTACAATTTAAGGCTTCAAATTTTAATGTGCTTTTAAAGCGTTTATCATACATATCTATTTTTTCTATTTTCATATTTAAAATTTACCTTTTAATACTAATTTGATGCATAGTACAATATATTCAACTACGCACCTATACGTTTATTAAACATTTTTTTTATTATGAAATTCAATGGATACTGCCATCAGCAAATTTACTATGTATTTTGACAATCGGAATCTAATTTCTTTCTTACAAATACCTATATAATATGGTCTGTACAACGTACACTAGTGAATTCATGATTACAAATAGTAACCACATATAATTTAGATGGATCATATACAATTTCCCTAAAATTTAGTGTAATGTTGTCGGATGAAAATTTACAACTCTAACAAGTTAGACATAAAATGTATACTTTAAATCTCAAATATATATTTATATAAGCAAGCATCCCGATTATCAAAATTAAAATTATGAAAGTTTCAAAAAACTGTCCATTACTAGGTGTTGTCATAGATGGCATTCATACCTAATTAGGAAAAAGTTCATTTAATATTTTATAAGTTTTTTCAATTTTTTTTTCTTTTATTAAAAGAATATTCTAAAAAACTTAGAGCTCATAATTATTTTTCAAATATAAAGACATAATATTTTTATATTTTAAAACATTTTTACAATTAAAAACAAAACTTTATTTATTATTGAAAAATTTTAAAAAATTCAAACAAAAAATACTAGAAAGGTAATAATGAGTTGAGAAGAATTGTATGTAATCAATTCAGATTTGTTTGTTCATTACCCCTAGCCATTCCATTGATTACTCAATATAAATTTGAGTAGTTGAAAAAAATCAAAAAATATTTCTTTATGTGCTACAATAAAACCTGTCAATATTCATTCATATTGAAGAAGTTGATTCGAATTGCACCTTTAATCATCAGAGCTTTTAATGCATAATATTTCGTATTATACAAATTATAAATTGATTTCATGGTTTTCCTACCTGTAAAAAGTGCCCCTTTAACGAAGGATAAACGCAGTATTGCGTGCACAATAATAACAAGAATCGATCGCATATACAGAAATACATTTTACAATGAGACAGTCTCGTGGGGGTAGGAAGGTACAAGAGTTTTGCAGAGGATAGATAGTAAAATCGCATGCTATCTTAATCCTTGTAGCTATTAAATCATTCATTTTTCTTATTTTCTTTTAATTATTATGTACAATTCATGTTTCTCCGTTGATCTATTCGTTTCTATAGGTCGTATCACAACCGATGGAATACGCTGCTCGAAGATTACCACCTATTATTATGCTTTCATAATTTTAAAAGTCTATCATAGTAAATCGTCGACGTACGTATTTATTATGCTGTCTATTATGCCTCTCCAATAAAATGATACCTCGTCATTTGTCCCACCATGTCTACCATCATTCTCCCCCAAGTTTTGTATAAAGGTATTAATGAACAATTTAACGGCCAATGCCGAATTCCTTCGCATCGTCTTCAGTAATATCTCCATACTGCCAGATATTACGATGATTATCACGCGCGTCCTTCTCAGCTTTTCTGTACTCTTCGCGCTAAAAAAAAAAAAAAATAAAAAATAAATAAATAAATAAAAAATAATGTTAGCATTTTATAGTATTAAAACGTTAATATGAAAATATAGTTATTATCTACAGCTTTTGTAAAAAATTACAGTTTAGTGTCTAATTTTATAGATTTAAAAATGAATAAGCCTTATAAATTTACGGCATTCAATGCATGTAATATTGAAGTATATCTTACCAAGTCCTTCAATTTTCGGTCTTTTCCTGAAGTACAGAGAAGGTACCCATCAGCGACAAGACCCTTCACGATATCATCCTTTGAGGTAGGGTCTACTAATGTTACAGCTGGGACTCCTTGATTCCTGTATTCAATATTAAGCAGCAAAGGCTTTCCAGTAATGGTATCTTCCCTGAATGCTTGGACTGCAGCCTTCTTATCATCCTCCTAATTAACATAATATAACAATCGTATTTAATAATTTGCATCGATAATTATATAATTATAAAGAAAATAATTATAAGTATAAATAACATACATCTTTAGGCAGAGCGACAATAGCCAACGTATTCTCAGTTGCAAAAGGCTTATCAGAAGCGAAACCAGCAGGCATTGAAGCTACTCTCGTGACATTGAGAACTTCACGGTTGCCGTAATCGATGTAGAAAACGGAAATGTTAGGACCCTGGACCTTCTCGATTTTTACGCGGTACCATTGGTCGTCTTCCGTGAACTTGGCAATGGCAAGATCACCCTTTTTGGGCGTGTAAGCGCCACCAAGAGGAGGATTGGCTTCGACCTCTTGACGCAAACGAGTAAGCAGGCTCTCGAGATTAGCTTTCTGGTCAACCTTCTGCGTGTAGACCTGAAGATCACTAGTGACCTCAGACACGACAATCTCTTGGTAGTCGATTTTACGTACAGCTGGTGCCCGCTCTTCAGGTTTCTCTTCTGGTTCTACCTCGATCTCAACGCGGTCTTTCCAGATCTATACAAACAAACAAAGCAAGAATAATTAGTTAAACTACTGTTATGTACTATTGAATAAAAGAAAAAAGAAAAATAAATAAATAAAATAAATCAATTACATAAATGCAAATAAGTTGATTACAAAATTGGAATTGTTTTTGTATGATAGGTGAATTATTAACTACTGTAACTGTTAACGATTTACTTAAATAATGTATAGTACATTAAAATTGTTTGAGCTTACATTAAGTTTTTTAGCTTTGGCACGTTCCTCAGCAGCCTTGAGCGTTTTCAGATGCTCTCCTTGCTCAATGAAGTTAGAAACTTCAGCAAGACCCTCCTCGACCAGGGACACGGATAGGTTAACTCCGTCAATGTACAGCCAGCCAATGAAGCCACTGCCCTTGGACTCCATATTCTCAACCTGAATGTCGACATCCTTCTGGAAGCAGAACTTCCTAGTGAAAGCGAGTGCGTCTTCGCCGTAGGGCTCGGCCTCCATACCACCGGTTCCAGGAGTAATCCTGGCGGCACGCGGACACTTGACTCCAGCCAGCAGGAAGGTGATCAGGCAATACTCCTTGGGAACGAATAGCTTGAGGCGAGAGCCACTTGTGACAAATTCCACAACAGCCTTGATATCGCGGGCACGCTTCAGAGCCTGAAGGTGAGACTTGGCAGCAGCCGGGTCGTTGGAAACATCACGGATTCGCTGCAGTGGTATATCCTTCTTGGCGTGCAGACCGTTGCCGGACTTCTCGGCCTTGCTCTCGGCAACGAGAAGTTCTTGGTAGCAGGACGAGCGCTGGTCGTCGTTTTGGCGGTAGCGCACGACAGTGGCAAAGCCCTTGGATACCATTGCTTCGGCGATGTTACTGTAAACATGAAAATTATTGTGAAATTTTCTTCGACGATTTAAATTTATTGGTACTAATGTTAAATTGCAAAATAGAAATTTAAACACTTATGTTGTTTCCCAGACCATTAAGAGTGCCCGAAGTTTTAGTCGATTAATTTATGACACATTAATGATAAGCCAAGAGGTCATTATCTATTTCGTAAAACCTGATATAATGATATGAGAGAACGAAAAACAGTTATTTATAAATGAATATTCAAGTATAATAAAATCGGCTCTTATAAATATTATCTAGTCGAATGATTTATTTTATGAAACGTTTTAAATGTGAAATTCTGTTATTCAACAAATGCACGGTCTGCCCGTTAACGACGATTGCAGGGACCGGTTTTTCTCATTTAATTTTTAATTTTAAGAAAAAAATCATTTTGAAATGGTTCTTTCCTAAATGTACAAAGTTTCAGTTTTTTTTTCTCTAAAAATTCAAAATTGAAAGAGAAAAACGGGCCCCTGTAACTGTTAGGATAAATAGGGGGGCCATACATGACCTTAAATCTTTTACCTTAAATTTTGTTATATAAATATGAAAAAAATTTGAAAAAAGTTCAATCACACTTACACTTTTCCAACGGTGACAGTGCAGCAGGTCTTCTCGGGGAAGTTATCCCTAGCCGGTTGCACGTAATCGACGACCACCTTGACTGGCTTGCCGATAAGCTTCTTACGTAAGAATTCCCTGGCCTCGAACATCCATGGGATGTCGTAGAGAGGCCTGAAGTCCTTTGTTCTGACAGGTTTGCCATCTTCGCCGATCGGGACCTTTTCACGGGGTGGCGGCCTGATGCTGCTCAAGAAAACCTTCTTGGTGTCGCCGTTAGCCATGCGCACGATCATGGAATCTGCGCTCGTGATCTCGATGACTGTGCCGGTCAGTTCTTCCGATGGGCGGGGTGGTACGTAGTCCTTCCACAGGTGAAGGCGCTTCTCCTTGGCCGCCTTCTCAGCGAGGTACAGCTTCTGCTTGTCGGTCTTCATCGACCAATCGACGCATCGCGCGAATCCTTCGTTCAACAAAGCTTCGGCGATGTTACCTATGGAAAAAAAACATTAAGTATGTTATTTTAAAATCACTGACATATTTTCATAGCTAAAATGTATTATTTGTATTATTAAAGATAAAGATAACTAAAGTTCATTAGCTGTCAGTTAAAATGTTAATGACTTATGTGACCTACCTTTTGGATGGAGAATGCTTCCAATGAATTGCGTGTTGTTGGCTGACTCGAGGATAACCTCAATGTCTCTCTGCAGAAGGCGTGACTCCACAAAGTACCTCGCCTGGTCGGCGAAGGGTTCGGGGCCTTCCTGTTTAAAGCCGGGACAGCGGATGCCGGAGATGGCCAGGGTGATGTGATAGTAATCGGGCAGGAGGAGGGCCTTCACTGTCGAGCCGTCTCTAACATGCTCAATGACGGCCTTGATGGGCTTACCGCCGTACTTATCCACCAGAGTCATGGGCGTCTCCACGGTGTACTTGACGTCACGAACATGCTCCGATGATGGCGTCGCTGTCGACCATTTGCCCTTGCCTGCGTTCTTGGCGGCATCCTCCAGCTCCTGGAGCCTTTGGAGCTCCGGCGACTGGACGCGGGTGTCACGCTTCACTGTTACCAGACCCTCCTGGACCAGCAGCTCTGTCACGTCGGGTCCGCTTTGATCTGAAAATTGCAATTAGTACGACGCTTGTAAATATCGCAATCACTCGTGTGAATTGTCGGTAATTATTATTAATTAATAATAATAACTGAAGCGCAATTCAATTGGATCGGTATAAAGTGCTGAAATATGTTTCGCGTCATTTTCCGAGATTTAAAAAATATTTATAAATATAATAAACAATTATATTTCTT
The DNA here is from genome assembly GCA_900474315.1 of Torymus auratus. Lineage (NCBI taxonomy): Eukaryota > Metazoa > Arthropoda > Insecta > Hymenoptera > Torymidae > Torymus > Torymus auratus. The sequence goes on from UXGD01000401.1 coordinate 59,150, forward strand.
GTAAAATATTGTTAATATTTGATGATCAACTTTGATATTAAATATATCTGACGAGTGATAACGATGTGGTTGACAAAATAATTTGCCGTACGTGTGTATGACATGTCGATTGCCACGTTGACGCCACGTGTTTGTATACGAAATTTTTTGTTTGTAACTTGTCAAATTTTACGTACAACGACCGATTCGGTAATATTTTTATGATTTCATATATGATAGTTCATCGTTGACAACAATATTTTTTACAATACTATCAAGCTTAAATATACGTTAATAGGAAAATATATGCTATTTAAAAAAAAAACTTATTCTATGAAAGAAAATAATCCGTGGAAATTCTTTAGTTCCACAAAACAGAATGTTAAATTCCAAAAGTGGGTTATAGGATATGGTATTCATATAGAACTTTAAAAAAAAGAATGACGCTTTCTACAAATTTTTGAAATTTTCTAGTATTTAGAAATAATTTCCAATGTTTTCTATTTATAGCAAAAATTAAAGGTCACACTAATCACGATTCAGATTTCAAAATAGAATGATTACCTTTGCCAACCCATACTCGTCCGTATGTTCTGTTGTTGTTCGGGGACTTTTCTTCAATAAAAGTAATTTCTTGTCCAATCAATTTCTTTCTCAAAAATTCCCTCGCTTCCCATGCATATGGTTCATCTTTCGTTTCACTATAAATATAATAATAAAAATTTAGATTGGGTGTTACAATCATTTTCTGTTTCATATGAGATTTAATTTAAATTACATACTTAGTATTCACTGTACGACGACCCAATTTTGGAGCAATGACATTGGACAAGATCAAAGATTTTTCTGGTGGAGGGCCTCCTTTGGGTTGTCCTCGGATTGTGATGGAGTCTCCCGAGTTGATCTGTGGGAAGTAACGATTAAATTTAGCAGATGGAAAAACAGGAATTCAGAAATATAGAAAAGAGAATACAAGTGATCTAAAAATAAAACAGGAGGAGTGAAAAGTTATTTTTGTCATAAAATACAAAATAACTGCAACAGATGTTAACTCGTGAATGAAAAGAATTTAGAACTGTGATGATAAATCTTGAAAGAATCAGCAAAAGTGGCAAATTATCTCGACCAATGGTGAAAAACATGTTAGCAGAAACTTGTGCAAACAAATAGATAAGCCTAGTGATACATGTGGCACATGCCACTTGGCTCCAATCGCTTTCACAGATGCTGCTCTGAATCGCAGGGCAAAAACATGACAGAAAACTGTGCTCCAAAAACAATGGTTCACTCATCCAAAGCATTTCCAGCCCATTATAAAGTAATCTCCAAGCATTGCTCATCCCAGTTACCTAAGAGTGCGCCCATACGTCAAGGTCAGAATTCTCCATAAAGGCAGCTCCAGAATGATAGAAAAGCTGGAGCAATTGGATGAAACAGGAAAGAAAGTTTAAAAAATAGACGAGTACTCGGGAAAGTTGATCCCGAGACGGAAAAGAGCGAGGACCATATGTTTCGGTGGCGCGAGCACGCGGCAGGCCGCCCGTGGGCCGGCGGCCACGCGGCGTGCACAGTAAGGAGGAAAGGTTAAAAAACGTCAAAGAGCGCCTACCAGGCGCTTTCTTTCGCTCTTTCTCATTTTCTCTCGGAGTAGTTGGGGTAAGTATATGTACCTGCTTTACGATCCCGTAGCATGGCTTGGGTGGCGGTTGCTGGGGCTGCTGCTGTTGCTGTTCCTGCTTCGGCGCGCTCATGTTGCTGCTCGTGAAAACGTGGTCTCTTGCTCAGATGAAAATATCGACTTCCTGCCGTGCGCGTTTCGCGGTGATGCGAGAGAGAGACGAAGCCCTTCGAGCCTTATCGTCTCCACAACACACCTCCTCGACTCCTCTGATCCAGCTGCGTGCGTGTAGTTCGGTCAAATTGGGGGTTGGTTTCTACTGGTTGCGTGACATATTGGAGGGCTCGTTAGGTTTGGACTGCTGCTTCGTTCACTTGGACAGACAAGGGGCTCTAGCGCCGCTGCTGCTGCTGCTACTGCTGCTGCACAAGTGAGAGCACCGAGCTTAGCGAAACGCCGACGCGACACGACGATGAGCCACGATAGAAGAAGAGAGAGCGAGCCGAGACTTTGCCGACGGTCGAGAGCCGACGTGTTGGCGGCTACAGACGTGCGTGTGTGCCTGTGGCTGTGTGAGTGGGGCTTACTTATGCCTGTGTGGAGTTTGAGTGCACACGCGCACGCAGTGCCACGCATCGAGTATTCGAGCCCGATTCGAGGCGAGACTAGAGAGAGAGAGTGCGAGAGAGATGGCGGTAGAGAGAGGGAGAAAGATTTTTGACCACGTAACTACCGCTCTGAGCTCTGACTCTCGCTGCCTGCCTCCCTCTTTCTCTCTTTCACCGCGGAGGGGATCGGTAAGACGCTACATAATAGTGGTGATGGTGCTGCTGCCCTGCTGGCAGTGCTGGCGGCGTGCCGTGTCTCATGTGCGTATATGCATCAGAGTAGCCGAAACTCATCGGAGGCGACTAGCGCCGAAGCGCGATCTACCTACAGCATCGGGGCAACGCCAAGCGACCAGCGGTCGACCGTGTACACGCGGCGAGTCGGCATATGCGTTTACTCAGTTCACCACCACGTTGCTGCTCACCGGCGAGCAGGAACGTAACTAGCGACTCCGATGCCACTTTTTAATGGCCTTTAAATGATGCTTATTTGTACATTTTTCGACATAATTTTATTTGGAAATTTCTTAGAAGAAAACTGGCGTGTAACTTGTGGATTAGGTATCATGTAACGGGGCCACGTGGGGTCTGGGGTAGAACGTAGAACATAGAAGAAAGTGCGACGTCACGCTGCGCACTCCTTTCGGAGCAAGCTTTATTTTCATTTTACGCCCACTGCACAGGGTTGCGAGTCCTCAATTCCCTTTGACACTAAATTTCTTAACAAGTCCGAAATTCCGACGGAATTTCGGAATTGACTACCTTTAATTCCGAAATTCCATCGGAATTTCGGAATTGAGGTCAGCCGAGTCCGAAATTCCGACGTGTTTTCGGAATTGAGTGCGATCAAGTCCGAAAACACATTGCACTTCCGGATTTAGGATG